>OENM01000020.1:221648-258109 GCA_900239745.1 Rotaria magnacalcarata
CTCTGTCATGCTCTGATCAAAAGTTATTCGAAAAATACTCAGGTTCGCTATATTTTGAAATCGATAATAGAACGACTCTATTGCCAAAAGCATACAAATGTCTATTGAGAGTATTAGTATTATCGGCTTGCGCTGTAAATATTGATGCTTCTAATCTAAACTAGAAGATTAAGAATTATGATTAGTAGAACACTGCGTGCTTAACAAAAATACCATTAAACAACTAGATGATAATTTAAAGAAATCTAAACAATATATATTCTATACACAAACGCTCTTTGTGATAAAATAAATATTTCAGTAACTCTAGTAAAATATGTCGACCATTGTTTGTTACAACTATGTCATACATTATATGAAATTCATTCGAAATACCGACATCTATTTCGTATCATTAATTTTACGATTACAATATTATATATATATATATTCATGAAAATACCAATGCTAATAAGTCAGTTAGTCGAAGAAAATACACATCTATACACCAATCGAATACTTTTATATAAATAACTGTTTTATGTTAAAGTTTGAAAACTGAATAAATATGGCTAATAGTTCAACATTAAATTGTTCGTGTCTTGAACAATGTCCCGCTGAAATTTTTCTTGAACTATTTAAATATATACCATTACATCAATTATATTATGGTTTTTATAACCTTAATCAACGTATCAATGATATTCTTCGTTCAGTAACTGAACTTTCATTAACATTAAATAAACCAGAAGATATTGATGATGCGGCAGTGGATTTTTTTGCATCAAGTATTTATCATCTTAATGTGCAACATCCTATTGCTATAAAATTCAATCGCTTTCCATCGTTACGTTCAATTGTGTCGTTGCTTCCACGTGATCGACAGTTACGTTGTATAAAATCAAAGGATCTACCAAATTTAACTCATTTAACTCTTGGCTTTGCGGCAATTTGGGATTGTGAAATCATGGCACGATTATGTCAACGGATTATTTCAAATAAATTTCCTAAACTTCGTTATTGTTCTTTGTGGCCACCAGTATTTGACACTGAAGCAGTCATAATTCAAACACCATTATTAACACATATAGAATTAAAAGAAGGAAATCTCGACGATCTTTGTGTAGTATTGAATTCATGTCCAAATTTAAAATATTTGAAAGTATGAAAACTTGTTTCTTTTTATTATAACAATTGTATTCGTTTAGTTACATTTAAGAGGAGACACTGAAAAAAAGAAGAGCTTCAATGGTTCGAATAGAATTTTAGTTTTTCTCATGATTTGTAAGATCAATATATTGGAACTTCTCGAATATATTTGGTCTTTTATTCGCATTCGCAGCTAATACATGAAAATGTTTTGAAAAACTAAGGTACATTAGCGTTGTCAATAGTGAAAAAATAATGATCATATCAAGCAGTAAAGATCGAGTCAATAATATTTTTCTACTCGTGGAATAAAGATCACAGGATAACAGAACCAAAACAACTATCCACCCTAAAGAATCGTATATTGATCAAGTCGATATATCTATCGTGCCAACAACTCTTGTCGTGACAGTGGCGACACTATTGTCGATGGATATCTCTGACAGTTAGTGACAAATAATAAATGAAAAAACAGCCGAAAATTTGCCTAAAGAGAATTATTAGTAAGAATTGAAATTTTTTTTCTCCGCAGTCACAGTCATCATTCCATTTTTCGGTATCATTTTTGTTTGGATTCTCTGATAGAATACTTATATAATCCTCTTAAATGTGATTTATTTTTGTTTCAATTAGATGCTTGTTTCCATATATGCAAAAGCTCCGGTTAAACCTATTCAAAGTTTATCTGTGAAACGACTTAATGTTTCGTTTATTCGTGGTGATTCAAATTGGTTTGAAAATTTCGATCATCTACTTTCATTGTTACCAAATATTAAACGATTATTTTTCCATGTATGCGTTGTACAAATGGACTTTAATCAATTGTCTTCTATATTGAACAAACGACTTTTGCATTTACGTTATCTTCAATGCGAAATACATTCGACTGCATTTCCTATTAAACTTAATAGTTTACGACGGTATCATTCACTATTCAATAATATTGATTTACAAAATGTTGATGATAACGATTGTCGATGTGATGGATTAAAGATTTGTATAAATGACGAGAAAAAAGGTTAGATATATGTAAGCAGATTAGGGCATGTGTTTTGATTGTATACGTTGTAATTCATTGCAGTTTAGCAAAATGTTTTGAAAATATAGATATTAAACTGAATCAATTATATTTATTGAGAAAAAGGAGGATTTTGTTTTGCTTATTGAACGAATGCATCAAAGCATCGGCATAATTTCAATAGAATAGATTAATTTATTTATTCGATATTTCAAAATTTAATGATAACAATCTGTTTTACGCAGTACTAAAGTATACCAAAAAAGCAGGTCTACCCGAATATATTTTTTTCTTGAGCATTAATACTTCTTCTTCTTGACATTCACACATTATAAAACTATCACAAATAACTGAGTTTAACTTCTATGCATTGTTTTACTGTAGGATTTTGAATGAAAAATCAATATGTTCGTTGCTCCTGGTTTGTTTGATTTTCTTTTCTTTCATCAAATTGAATCATCAATCGATGACAATGATCAATGTCAAATTGATATTGTCCATTACATTCACATTGGTTCGGTTTTTCATTGTATTTTTCAAGATTAAATTTTAATTGAAATCGACAATGAATATCTAAAACAAAATTGTTACTGAGTATTAAAAATAATAACACATATTCTATTAATTTTCACCTGATTTACATAAGGATTCTAAATTCACAGAATGTTTGGATAATAGACCATTTGAATATGAAGATGAAATATTCGACATTGGATTCTTTCGAGAGAGAGAAAGAGCGAATAATAAAAGCAATTGGAGCTCTTGATAACCTTACTTTGTAGCAGCAACACTGTTGATGAAATACAATCGAGTGCACACGTGAACTTATAAGAAAGAAGTCCTTTCCAGCATCTATGTAACCTTTCGAAGATGACATTATCGTCAGACTTTGATTATCGCCATGATCAAGACCAAATAAATGGCCGAGTTCGTGTAAATAAGCACCAATTGAATAAAATAAAGGTTCACTTCTAAGCAAAAAATTAAATTCAATATTCTCGAAAATTTTAATTCATACTTATTCATTGGAAGATTTTCATAGAATTCTTTGAATGATATCGGAAGTGAATTAAATTGATTTGGTAAATTGAATACAATCATATTTTTAAATGCTTGAAATAAATAAAAATGAAAATTATTTTTAGAACCAAAAGAAATCTACGAACTATATGCAAATGTTAATGATGATGAAATAGCCGATTGAACAATGAGTTTGACTGATGAATCTTGAGCTAAATCTAAGGTAGATATTTGCCGATAAATTTCTTTAAATATATCATCACCGTTGATCTTATTTTCGAAATCTTTTCTTAACATTGTTATATGATGAATTTTTCTTTCGATATCAAATAACGACGAACGCTTATATCCTATTTGTTTATAGAGAATTTCATCGAATGTAGATCGAACAAGTTTAGTTAGAAAAAAAAACTTTTTACAGATGTATTCTATATGATGATTATTATAATCATTATCATCAGAAAATGATACATATATTAATCGAAGAATAATATTAGTTGCTTTTAAAGGAGAATAAATCAATTTAAATGATAATTCTGATATTGATGTTGATAAATGAATTATATTTTCGCCTGACACAAGTTCTACATAAACCTATAAAGCAAATTTTGTCATTTAAATACCGTAAAAAAGGAATCCTATTTCACCTTGAATAGACCTTGAACAATTGGCCATTGATATTTATTATTAATTAAAATTGTTTCATGATAAATATTGTCGAAACCAAACAATTGAATAATAGGCTGATGAACAATTTGTCCTGCTTCATAATTTATAATCCAGATACACATTCAAAATCTTAAACAAAAGAAAAATTATGTTTATTTATTGTCTTCAATAGAGAATATTGTGTTTTCTACTTGAATATAAGTGATATTAAAAATGAAAACTATTTATTCATTAAAATACTAATCAAATAAATATGATTGATTTTTATATACGTGTTGAAAAACTGTAATTGATCAAGATAAGCATTAATTCATAAATAGTCATTGTGTGTCAACTTTATTCGGTATATTATATATATATATATATATATCATTCAGAACATGATTAATGAGATTATCTGCTTTCACAAAAACCAATCTTATTAGTGAATTTTGTTTTGATAATCACATCTTTGAAGTGATGATTTTATACAAGGTGATACAAATTACATTTAAATGAATGGCTAACACATAGAATTGTTCAATAATAAGTTCTAGTATAAAGCAAGAAGGTGATATAGTAAAATTTTAAGAATAAAACTAATAATATCACAGTTATATATTATACTCTTCTAGACTGACATGACCAATTTTTGTTTGTCGAAACTATAGTAACTCATCTTGACCGTGATACAAATGCGGGTCGATCTATCTTATTATCAACAAGTAACTTTCTAATAACTTCAATAACCTTGATAAGTCGTACATTACGTCACGTAGATAAACTTGTATTAGACACAATGCAAAAGTATTGTAACAAATCAGACAAGTTTTTCATTTAAAAAAAAAAGTCTTCTAGAATACAGTGGAGCCACATCTGAATGTGATTTTCCAAATGAATAATCGTATATGATAGTTACTCAATGAACCATATATATATATATATATGTCATTTTCCAGGTACAAATCGAACTCATGTATACTTGTTTAACATCTATGCTGTTATATTCATCTAAAACCAAATGAGTCATTTACAAATTAATTCCTTTTTATCGCAGAATCGAAGGTCTTGCGCACATAAATATCATGTATGATATCACTGCCGACACGTGTGTAAATATTCTGATGGACGAAAAAAACAAACAATGATAATCATTCTCATTTAAGTCTATCTTAGAGCCCAAACCGACCAAAAAAAGAAAACAGAATTAAGCGAGGTGATTGGTTAATTCACACTTAAGTCATCTTTTTGAGACGATTTAGTGGTTAATTCTGTTTTATCTTTTTGGTCTGTTTGGGGCCTTATACAGCTCTTCACCTTTGACATAAATAAGAACAAGTGCTTTATATGTATATTCACACCCTACAATCAAAAATCAACCATTAAAGCGATCTTTTATTTTCTTTTGGTCAAAATGCGTTTCTCCTGCTGATTCTCGAAAGATCAAATGTCTATTTTCTTTAACATCCGTTAGTTTTCTCTCTCGCTCTCTTTATATAGCTACATATATATGTACAACTATATTCCATGGTCTTATAGATCATGTTTTGAAAATGTCAAATCAATTTGTTCGATAAACACATGTGCATCAAACAAGAAAACAAATGATGCTCAACTTCTTTTTAGTTGAGTGTCGTCGTACACATCATAATTAATAATGTTTTTTTTCTTTTATGGAATTTCATTGATGATGTCTCGAAAGAAATAGATGAATAATTGGCGATATAACTTTGCTATTTGTCAGAACGACAACGTGTGCAAAGCAAAGAAAATGAGATCACAACAATAATAGCCACCAACAGAATAACATGAAACACCCATCAGCTGCAGTAAACGAAGTCAGCAAGCACTTAAACAGGAAAGGCGACAGTCAAAGAATACCAAGACATTGCCTGATGAGGAAAATATCATCTATCATGTCAATCAGTCTGTTCCAAGAAGAAATGAAGATAGCTAGAGACAAGAAAAAAAAAAGAAAAAGAAAAAGGAAAAGATCTTACTATACGATAAGAGATATACCTAAACTATTCTTCTATTATTTTCTTTAAGAGAAAGACGATTTCCATAATCATCATCATAATAACATAGTTCTGTTTTTTGTTTTATCCGTTGTTTGCCAGCCACCACAGCTGCACTAAGCTACTTGCTCATATCTACATTTGGGTGTATTGTCACAATGGCATCAGAAGGAACTGCAACCGGTGCCACTGCTAATACGTCAGGTGAATCAAATACTGGTCGCATCGACGTTGTTTCACTTATTGTCCTTGTATCTTATCCTAAACATTATCGTATATTTGCCGAAAAAGAACTTGTTCTTGAAATACTGCCCAATGCATCTGATTCAGCCTTTGTTTGGTTTGGTAATTATTCGGCTGAAAAGGACGAGCATCCACTTGTCTATATGGATGTTATAAGCAAAATGATTCGTTTAGGTTATCAAATATCCGCAGCAACTGGTGGTGGTGGTAATCCAGCCATTGGAGATAATATGTCTACTCATACGTCGCATTATATTTTGGTCAGAAAACGAGCATAAACAAAAGCAAGTGAACTTTCGCTTTTCTCTTACGATTTGTCAGTGCGTTGATGGTAGAAGTTGGTTTTTCTTTTCTCTTTTTTTCTTTCGCTTAGTATGTTATTCTTATTTCTTTACATTTTGTTTGTCTATTTCAATCAAAATGTTCTAGTACATCTTCACTATTCTAATGATTAGTTATTCTCTTTTTTATCTTGATCTTTTTACATCCTTTAACACCCGGCTACATTTCTTTTGTCATCTTCTTGTTTTATCGATGAATAAGAGAAAAAGAGGAATCTGATAGACCATATGATATTCATCAAACAATACTGGCAACATGTGCGATAAATAAAGAGTATGAATGAGTCGAGGACTCATATTATAACGCAATCAAAACAAAATAATGGATAACCTTGACAAATGCATATGAACGATAAAAATCGTATGGAATATGTCTATATTATACGATCAGCTAGAAAAATAAAACATAATCATTATTAAGACATAGTTAAACGTATAAAATTAAAAACAAGAAGATCTATTTATACCGGTTAAAGGTTATGCATTAACCTACTGGAATACTTAGATTTAATGCATTGAAAAGGCTATACGAGTTATAAAATACAATATTGATTAGTCAACGGTTGGTAGTACATATAGCATTGATTTGTCTCGTTCATATCTAATTGGAGGTTCTTCAATAAACGATAGATTCATTCATTTCAATAATTAAATTTTAGGATAATTATTTAACGAAAACACTGATTGAATTCTAGGTATTGATCAAATGGTTACTGTTGAAAATATCTTCTAGTTAATTTGGCCAAAAGATTCATATTTGCAATAAAAAGTACCAAACAAGTGCGATTGTAGATATTCATCAGGACATCGTATAGAAATATTCGGCAAACCATAATGAGCTAATTAATTTTTTTTTTCAAAATCATGTATTCTTCTCAAAGTTTCAACATGCTATTTATTATTTAGTTCTGTCGATTTTCAGTGAGAAGTATGGAAAATCTAGTAATTATATGTAATTTAATATCTTTATCAAACCTTTCTTCTTGATTCTTTCATTCCGTTAATTAAAAAAAAAATTAAGAAACTCGAGTACATGTACTTTGACTATTTAATGAAGTACTTTGATACAGTAGCTAATGATATTACTATGTATATTTAGGCTTGAAAAATAACAAACAAATGGATTTAGCCTTACTTAACTGATTTGATAAACAAAAGGCTTCGCCATTATATACTTTATCATTGGTAATTAGACGGATTCCAAAGATAAAGTATCATCATTGTCTAATCTATATATAAATATTGATGTATTTCTCTTGTATGAAAATTAATGAGTTTATAATACCTAAGTCATATCTTCAATATTCAAGTTTAGAGTTTAATTTATTCAAAAAGAAATAAATATCATAGTTTTCTGTTATTTGCTGGTTGAATGTTAAAGACCGAAAAAAGGCTTCGTTTCCATTGATAGATGGCGTCCATTATTTAGTATATATGATTAATATAATGTTAGATGACAGTAGTTATCATATTATGCAATTCAAGCCGAACAAAAAAAAACATCCGGCGACTATTTGATATCATATACACTCTGCCGATAGAAGTCTAATTATAAATCATTGACTATTTACTGATCTTCATTATAATCCTATATAACATCCACAGGTTAAAAAAAAAACATGCAGTATCGAATCTTTCAGAAAAACATATAATTACCATTCAAAATAATTATTAATGCTTCTTTTTTTGTGATATATGATGCTTAGTTGACAAATGGACATGTATGGGAACAACTCAGTATATGTTGTTAATACTACAACAAGGAATTTTTCACTATAAGCAATCATCATCTCATGAAAAGTGTTTCAACAAGAAGTGTTATCAAACATGCTGATTCCAACTAGAGTTATGAGAAGCTGTTTTAGACTTTATTTTAGCGAAAACAAAAGTTTTCTTTCGATCTGCTCCAACGATAGAAAATATCGATTTGCTTAGAAAATCGTGATAGGCCATATTCTATTTTCCGTAGAAGCCAAGACTTTGCTAGTTCAGATAAAGCATACATAGTAACGTCTCCATCAGAAAATCTTTCACAATCGTGGTCAACATCCCAATACTACAAGAGGTAGCATTAATTTCTATTTCATAGAACTCTGCAGCTTATGTATATTGAACTATAAGATACGTAATTATTTAATTCATACAAAAAGCAATCTACCATTGGATTAATTAGCAGATCGATAGCGTAATCTTAAATATTCTTCGATTGATCGAAGGCTGACTAAATAATAATTATACATTTCAATAAGAAAATCAATTCAAGTGAAATTGTCATTAAGTATCTGTCATTTCTTTAGCAAAATTTAACACATATTTATTTTTAGTAATCGAAATTTCAAATAACCAAAAATTTAATTTAGATATAATTTCAGTGTTGAAGATAGAACGAACAGTCTCAAAGGAAAACTTCCTCAATATTTTCAGTTAATGATAAAACGTATAATTTTTATTAGAAAATAATAATTATACATATGCCTGGTAAATATTTAATTACATACATAATAAATTGAAAACATAATAGGCAGTGTAATAGAAGTTCTTCTCTTCGAACGTTCACAATCAAGGGATGGAAGTCTAATCGACTCAGTGAAAACTTTATTGTTTCTTTTCTTAAGCAACTGATCTCGTGCCACTCATTTTCAAGATAATAGCACTTTCATTTAAAAAATTATTAATTTACACATAATACAATACGTCCTTCACTTTGAGTGCAGAAAAATAACTTTGATAAAATATTTTTTTAATCGAATGAAACGAATTGCGTTCAATGATAACATATGAGATTCTAAGAAAATTCAATATGACAACAATTTTTCATGTTTTTTCTTTCGAATCGCTTTATATCGACTCGCAACTTCTTCAGCTCCATTATCAATAATAATCTTAACAAGTAAATAACAATGAAATCGAGTAGAAACAAAAATTAGTTAAAAACGACAAATCTCAGCATCAATCAACTTAATAAAAACACTCGACGAACAGATGATAGCATAGATTCATTCGTGCACATAAATAATTTCATAAACAAATGAAAATGACAGAAAAAACGAACGATGATAATAATGAATAGTAGATAATATCCTATTGAAAACTTTCAAATTAATACATGTACACTTGACATCATCAACTTGGGGTGTTATTTGATCGTCAATATTTATTTCATGCTATCAACAATTATCTTAAAAATAAATAATATTATTTCGATGTTAAATCAAATAAAAACATGAAAAATCGAGTAATGAGCTACGTAACAATGTGACAGATCAGGTTCTTCAAAACAAAAGTAAGGTCATTTGTAATAAATCGCTTTATCGTGAATAGTTCATTCAGTATCTCAGTAATCCATGATCACATATTACTTGTAATGAGAGCCATGCTATTCAAAATTGATTACGTTCAAAAGAATAATTATTTTCATTAAGATTTGTTTTCACACACTCCTAATTTTTTATTTTTACACTGTGAAAGTTTTCTGATCACATAGGAATAAAAATTGTAAATAGACTACAATGCAATAAATCAGTCTTTCCTATGGTTACTCAAGAGAATAGTATCGAATACTGATTACTACACTTCATGTGATTTCTTTGTAGATTTTGATTATATTTCTTGTTGAAGAACATCGTTTTGGACTTCTTCGTATAATTTAGGCTTGAATAATCAATAGATAAACTATTTTTCTATTGGAATTTTATCGAGAACATCCTAACACAATGCGATCTACAACGGTCTAAATCTGTTAAAATGAAAAATGTTAGTAACATTTTATGGTCAATTAATGAGTACAAAAAGTATCACTAATCGATATTCAATAAAATATTATAGATTGTGTGAAAAAGATATTTTTTCCATTGAATAGCAAATCTTGATGTTGAGCTTTACAAAAGTCATTTTCGACGAATGCATTTCTCTTGAGATGTTTGTCTATGAAGATAAAGACTACGATTAAATATCAGTGTATAAACGAAGTTTATACTTTTGTAATCATTTCTGGAAGAACATCATTGCTCTTTATCGCTCAATCAGATTATATGTTTGCCGTCGTCTCAAAAGACACGTTCTATTTGATTTAGCTTTTCATCAATAATTTTCTTATACTTTTTCATTCTAATCGTGCATTAGGAATTCTACTCAACATATAATTTGATCATCTCGAAATATTTTTAATCATTAATATCAATTGAACTTGACAAGTTTTCTAGAACTAAAAAATATCAATTTTGTCTGAAGACATCGATAAGAAGAAAAAGATTTTTCGACAATATTTGCTAACGGCAAGCATAAACATGCTAATTATGTTCAAACCACATAATTATTAATGAAAAATACATTGATTTGTTTTCTTTATTCATCTACTTTCAAGATTATTGATGAAGGATTCCTTCAGGCTAATTGAATCAAGTAAAAATAAGAGTAATTGATTGAGAATATTAATATGAGATTTAGAGAGAAAAAGTCGATAGAGAATCTCTTGATTTTATTCAAACAATCAATATAGATCTTGATTGCTTTACATTTTCAAAATCCTATGCTTCTTTTACAAAAAAACAACAACAACATTTCTAATAGATTAGAATGTAAATATCCATCTAGCTATAGTCAAAGCAATCTGTTAATCGGAATAAGTTGAATTTTCTTAATTTGTTTTCTGAACTTTATCTGAAGATAACGTGTCACACAATGATTCTTATAAAGAGAATGCACAATAAACATAGCCAATCAATGTCCCTATGAACTAAACTATGAAGAACAAACGGACACGCACTTTGACTCGACACCCGAACTTGGTTAATACGTAGGACTATTCAAGATTTTCTATACTAACATCTTTCTTTTTATGTATTGGTCATATTTTCAAGTATATATACTAGGTTGAGGAAAAATTTTGGGCGCCGTGACCCTAACCCACACACCCTCGATAATACGACGCACGAACGTTTTCCTCAGCCTAATATATATATATCAATATTTGTCAAGTGCATATTCTTCCGCCTACAAATGTGATTAGCTATAGTCGATGCAACGATCTTTCGTTCGTGCTATTCCCGATTATCGAGTAGAAATTCATTTAATTATATACATGGAGACTCCATAAGACAATAATGTGTGGTGTAACGATGTTTTGATTTTTTTTCTGACAGAAAAATGATGACGGCTATCGTTGGTTGGCACGATGCTAATCTGTTAATAATGAGAAATGAACCAACTGAGTATTTTTTGTTAGAATATATTTTATTAGGTTTCCTGCTTTCGTCGTTTCCATTGTCAAACAGCACGAAACGATGAATATATAAGTATGAAGAACATGTTTGCTTTTTTCTTCATGGAAACATCAGTACAATTTGTGAGGTTCTGCTTTGTTCAAATAAGTGGAAAAAAAGAAATTATAGAATGTCTTGTCTCTTATCTCTTTTAGGGTGGACCCTTTACTGTTTCTCATTCATTCATGGATGCAATTACATGAGTAACTCTATTGTGCTTTATCTGTGATATTTCAATGTGCAAAAATAAAAGTCGAAAGAAGCAAAGATAAGCAAGAAGTGAAAGACCAACATTGAGCTTTGTTTCCAGTTTAGACATGAGATAAAAAGAAAACAGCATATGAGAGATGAAAATCAAATAGCATTAAAAATTCTTGGAAAAATAGTAAATGAATGTACTGATACAAAATAAAAGAAAAGTGTTAGGAGAAAAGAGAGCGCATAGAGAGAGAGAGAGAGAGGAAGGAAGTGAGACAGAAAAAAATTCCAAAATGAAAAAAGTTCCACATTATGTACTGATAGTATGTGTAGTTAGCAAGATATGAATATATATAAAGTAAGAATAAATCTTAATTAGTGTTACTTTTATGTGACACATAAAAGTAACTAAGCTGATCGAATCGATATTTTATTTTTTTATATCATGATTGAGAAAGACCATTATAGGTCAACCATATTTTCTCATCTATAGAGAAACATGATGAATTAGAATGAAAAGATCTACTTAAGTTGATATAAATTATTTTAGATTTACAGCTGGAAAATTTGTATTTCTTCAAAACCAAACATGAAATCATTATTATCAATATTAATTATCTTTATATTTGTCATTCGTAAGTTTCTCAATAAAACTAGAATATTATTTTTTTAAATTTAGTTCAATGAATTCTACATTTATTTTTTCATAGTTCGTTAACTATCCTTTTCAATTCTTTTGCTTTCATTTCATTTATTTGCTATATTTATTTAATAGTTATGGTTCATTATTCATCGGCATATATTATTGATACACAAAAGCGTTACTATGACATGTGGGATTCCAAAAGCGACGTACCCAGTGATGGATACGTAGGATCCATCAAAGTTTTCCCTCTTTCACAAAAAAGTCACAAAAAAGATGATCCATGCGCAAATAAGCCATTATGGTATTTAAAATATCAAGCACGTCTTGGCAAATTATCACCATTCTATGATTGCCTTAGTGGACATGGCATATAAACAAAATATCCTGAAATTACGAACTCTCGACATTCAATTTTAACTGCGAAAAGTCAAGGTGTAATTTTTTTCTTTTTCTCTTTTAAAAATCTTTTCTCGAACAAAGAAAAAGAAACACAGGTGACAGCATACTTGTTTTTAAAATAAAAATTTTTGAAGCAAGAAAATAAAAAATAGACATACATATAAATATATAACTATATGCATATGTTTGTTTCTGTTATACCCCTGGAAATAGAAAATAAAATAAAATACATCACAACTATCGAAATACATTTAGAAATATGTGGATCACTATAATCACCCATTAATAAAGTCATGATATCACAGAGAAAATAGATAAGTATAAAGCTAACTCACTACACGCATATCAAGTAACTGTTCACGTATACGCATACTGTCCGCATTAGTTGCTTGCCAAATAGCTTCAAGATCAACTTCAAGGTGCCTATGTCGGGAAAAAAGTCATATCGTTATATTAATTATATATAGATATAGATATGATATTTTACCGTTTTTCTGCATTGAGGTCATCAACAAGTACTTGTTTTTCGTTCAATAATGTAACCAATTGTTGAATACGTTGTTCGTGTTCGAGACAACGTAGTTTTAAATTGTCGTGCTGCTTCTTTATTCTAATTGATAGAAAAATGTAAAACGTAACTTTTAATGTCATATTAAATATTTATTTATTACTGCTCTTGAGCTTCATGAGCACGTTCTTTGTTTTTACTTTTATAAGTCTCAAGACGTTCTTCAAGTTCCGCTAATTTATCTGCATCATGAATTAATCGTACTTGTGTTTTATTCATTTCTTCTTCTTTCGTTTTAGCCTTACAAAGATAATAGCAATAATATTTATGATAGTTAAAGGCATAACAAAGCAAAAATAAATAATTTTCTTTATAATTACCAATGCTAAATAAGTATCTCTTTCAAGTTTTGTTTGTTCTAATTCGTCACTAGATTTTTCCAACATTGCTATTACTCGGTGCTCTTTAACTTGTTGTAATTCTAGTTTTTTCTCATAAGTTTGCACACGTAATTGTAATTTATGATTCGATTTTTTAATTGCTTTGATTTCACCTTTTAAACGTTCCATTTCACTTCGATTTTCAGTTAATTTCAGCTGTGCGATTTTTTTGGCCGATTCAGCATCCTATTTATAGATTTAAAAAATTTAATGGCAACTATTTTTATCAATATAAATTTGATCAAAAGCGCTGACACGCTCCATAGTATAAAATAGTTTCAGAAGCGACAAATTTAGATAAAACGTACTCTTTCAAGCGACTATAGATAGTTTCCTCCAGTGCATTCATTACAATAGTTTTGTTTTGGATACGAATATGTTTGGTGTTTAATATTAATTATTTGTAAATATTTTAGTCGTCAAAAGTGATCCAATTAAATAATTATGGTTTATGTAATCTGTTTCTTGAAATAAAAGAATCCTACTGAGGAAATATCGTCTATACATTAATTTTATTCTTTTGATAAAAATTTATCTTTCTCATATCGAGAATCGTTAAGATAAAACATAGATCTAACATAAAGAAGATAATGTATGAAATAGTTATTAGTATATATGTAACAGTATCAAATATTTAACTGGAATGGTTGATGGGCTAAGTGAAAACTGTAATGCATTTTAAAAGGTTTCAAGTCACGCAGAAATTCTTTTTTCATTTTAATGTTTACTCTTTAGCAGGCACATATCAGGGTCGTTCTGACAAAGGTGTGAAGACTAAAAATAACTTTTCCTAGTCACAACATGTTTATCTAGTATATCTCTAGAATTCATATGAAAGTCTTTCATTTTAATACTAGAAGAATTACATGAAAGTCTTTTAGATATTGAATTTAGTATAAACCAATGCCTATATGTTTACAAAATACGTGTTAATTCCATAGATTTTGCCTATGTTTAACATTCTAAGTTAATCGATATACATATCAAAGATCAATTTGCTGTTAAATATGATGAAGATTTTTTGCTTGAAATTTTCCCTAGCTGAATTAAGCTAGACGTATTAGCTAATAGCAATTTTAAGGGGTGCTTATTACCCAGTTTATTCTCTATTCAAGAATATTTATGAAATGAAACAAATAAAATACCTGAACTCGACGAAGCACTAATTCCATTTCATGAGCATGTTTTTCACTTAATTCATCTATAAAAATAAATATAGTGTTCAAAGAAACGAAACCAAAAACAAAACGTCATAAAATATAACCTGTTAATCGTTTCATTTCACTTATTTCATGAACATGTTCTTGAACATGTATTCGATGATTACTATCCATCACTAAATGATCATTTTTTCTTTTTAAATCTTCATTTCTCATTCGAATGGTTTCAAGTATACGATCATTTTCAGTTTTTTCATTTTCAACAATCATTAAACGTCGAGTTAAGTGCGATACTAAAATAAGAAATTCAATTTCTATTTAACTATTATTATGGGAAAAACAAACTTACCCTCTTGAATTTGAACTTTTTGCACATCAGTTAATCGATTTGTTTGTAAATTAAGTTGTTCTTGAAGAACTTTATTTTCTTCCAAGACGAGATAAGCTTGCCGTTTAATATGTTCGCTAGAAAATGAATATTGAAAAAGTTTATTGAATAAAACAATTTATTTACATATCAGACAAATGAGCATCATGACTTTTTGATGTTGTTGACCGAGAAAGTCGTTCATTTAATAGAATATTTTCATTAGCTATCATTTTAACTTGATCATGTAATTCGTTAAGTTCAGCCTATAAAAGAATATTTTTATTTCATTTTGTTTAGCGAATTGATTAGCTATTACTTGAAGTTTTTTAATGAATTCTTTGTTTTCATGTAATTTTTCATCATAACAAACAAATAGTGGCGCAAGAAATTTTTGATTAAGCTATAAATAAAATTAGATTTTCATTTTAGAAAAAAAAAAAATCGAACATCAAACTCATACCAGCCAAATAGGCGATGGACCTTTCGATGGTAAACCTTGCGTTTTACGTTGATCTTTCTAATAATAGGTGCAAAAAAACACAAGAACATTTTAGAATAATATGTATTCGTAGATTCTAAAGCATTTAGGTCAAGGGGTGAACTTGAAGATGCAGTGCTTATATACAATTACTGAAGCTCCATGCATACGCTATCGAAAAGATGATGCGACAGAAAAAAGGTTTTTAGTTTTTTATTTGAAATCATCCTATGAGTGAAAGCACTGATTGATATGCTTACTAAACTAATGAATTAAACATGACGATCACAATATCAACAATTGCGAAATATATAAAATTGTAGAATATGTTAGACTAAAGTTGTAGTTTATATCCCATATACATGTAAAGTCTAGTGTATGATTTTGAAAATCATCCATTATAATTTAAAAACAAATTACAACCATATTCTTCACTATGACATTACTGATATACTTAGGTCAGTCCAAAAGTAGTTGCGGAGGTATGATAATCCTTCAAAAGAGGGTTTGATAATTTTTTTCCTATACAGTCTGATAGAGAAAAGAAAGCTCTATTTTTCTATGCTATTTGATCTTATTCAGACTAATCCTATGATAATAAAACTTCTATAAGACTTATTTTGGTTGGAAGTGTGCTGCTGGTACTATATCATATTCTGTGTTCCATACGCGTCATATTCTTGGGTGTGGGTATTTTGTTGCTATGTATGTTCTACACTCACAGCCTTAGTGCTAAATTGTTTAGACATATTTTAAATGTTTGTTATTATTTCTCGGTGAGAAGAAAAACAAACAAATTCTAACGTAAACAATAGATATCCTTGCAGTGTGATAAAAGAAAATACTTCGATATATTTTTATTATTAAATACACTGCAAAATCTACGCTCTTTCTTAATCACTTGCTCTCTCTATACATTGGCATGTAGACCTGTCGACTCAGTAACAATGATTAAGGTTTACTTATCTTATCGCAATGCCGTTTCTGCGTCGATCTCAAACAAAAAAGATCCTCAATTTGTATCTCAAACTATTTAGGCCTTATCTAAGACCAGGCATCTTTATCCACTCTGAGAAATGAACTAGTACTTCCTCATACAAAATGTCCTATCTGCGAATTTTGTGATCAAAACTCATTATTTCAGGTATGCAATCAGATTATAAAATTTGCATTCTACTAAATATGTCATGTCGATTGAATACAAGGTCAATCCTTTAAGTTTTCATTTATGACTGTAGATTTTCATTTAAATGTTGTAAATCCCTGTGCACAACACATATTTTAGATTTGTGTCATATCCTAGGATATTATAAAAACAGACGAAATTGCGTACATTCATTTCTTTTTTTAATGTTTTCGGTGGATGCATTGCTTGATATTCACTTGACGCAGCATTTAATCGATGAACATAATCTTCAAGAAAATGAGTTTTTCTCTTGAGTTCTTGTATGTTAGATTGATTTTGACCTTGAAAAAATCCAAAGAGAAAACATTACTCATTTTGATCTCAGTTCTTTAGCTATTAACAAACTTTGCTCATATTTATCTTTCATAAACATCAAATCATTTTGCAATTGATCACATCGATTCTGTAGTGTTGTAGTCAAATTTTCTAAATCTTTTGTTTGATCTTAATAAATAAAATAAAAACTCTGATAGAAAAACAAAATATCAAACGAATAATTTACCACGTCCAGATTGTCTTAATAGATCTGTTAATTCTTGTTGTGGAATTTTTTGAGATGTTTGCAGTCGATCAAGTAATTCTTCTTGTTGTTTTTGAAGATTCTATATTTGCTCAAACTATTTACAACGGAAAGACAAACACAAACGAATCTAATTACTCGATTATTCAATCGAAGTTGTTGGACTTCATCATTCAATAATAAATTACGTTTTTCAAGTTCATGCAAATTTTGTTGATATTCTTCTGGTGGTGGTATAACTATGGATTGTATCAAAATAAAAAATGAATTGAATTTCAAAAAAGAAAAGATAAATACTGATATCATTCAATGCAGAATTTGGATTATAAGCGAGAACAGTCGTTGTTCGTGAAGATTTTGATGATGGTGAATATTCATTTTCAGCAGCAATAGGCTCTTTAAATGATACAGATCGAGCACTTGCTGGTAGACTTGTATCATTAAGAGATGAGCGTGGAATTGTTGTTACTGATTTCAATTCACCACCAATACCCTTTTAAGTAGTACAGGATATGTCATAAAGCATTTTGAATATTATTTATATTATAAACATACTTCAGCTCCAGTTCCCGATCTAGCTGATGTTGGACCTGCTTGACTTGGAACAGGATTGAATACTGGTGAAGAATTGTTTTGATGTGTTATTGAAACTGATGTTCGCTTAACATTCTTTTCCTATTATTTGAAAATAGTTTGTAAGATTCTAATTGAGTTTAAAATTAAACATACATCTATCGAACGTGATAACTCAGCAGTAAGTGCTTGTTTAGGATCTAGATAAGCTACTGAGTTATTCTCAGTACTAGCTTCTGTTGAGATCGATTCTATTGGTTTAGATTAGAAAAAATAGAAATTATGCATTCTCTCCGAGAGAAAATTACCGTTATGATTAACTTTATAACCGAAGAGTCGCTTTTCAGCATCAGATAATGAAGTTGATCGAGATTTATTCTAGAAATGAAAAAGAAACCGCTGATTATAACTAAACTATCTGAAGCATCACTATTTTTACATACACTCTGTGCAGCTGAAATTTGTGTGAGTTCTCGACGTTTTGGTTGTTGATCTCGTGCATCATCACTGTACAGATAAAATTTTCCTTGAAATCAAGACAATCAATAAGATATAAATACCTTTCTTCTTCGTCGGTTGTTGTATCGATTCGTCCCTGTACTCTTCCTTGAATAGAACTTATATATTGAAGTTCTTCTTGTGAAGTCATCATAGTTGAAGATGGAACAAGTAGTTGACTGGTCGAAGATGCACGAAGAAGAGTTGAAGCTAGTGGACCCCATTCTTCACTACCACGAACTTTTTGACGAGGAAAATGATATGCAGCAGATGGTACAGCGATAATTCCGACAGATGGAATAATTGCCGAAGCAATATGACTGTATAGTTTCTGGAAAAAAAAGAATTTTGAAAACAAATATAATTTAGCATTAATTTTCAAGAGTTTATGACTTACAGGTTTTGTATTTTTTCCGCCTCTCTTTTTCATATTTTATTTGAAGTGATTTAAAAAAAAAGAAAAGAAAAGAAAAGAAAGAAAAGAAAAAAAAAGAAAAGAAAAAAATATTTTCTTTCTCTTTTATTAATGAAGTAAAAACAACTTAGACGCCAAAAATCATTGATTTACTTTGACATTTCCACCATGTTATGGATTGTTGCTAATGGAAATCATGATGGTGGTGACAGATTTCTAATGAACATTATTTTACTATTTATTTTTTCGCTAAGCTATCAATAAAAGAATCTAATCAGGTTTATAAAAAGATTGTTATGTTAGAAATTAGACTGATTACAGATGTCACTCATCATCGTCTGTGGAATTTAATACCAGTGCAAGAGTAGACACCTCGATTAGTAAAGAAAAAAGAGTAAAGGTGCTGGATTCAAAATTTAAATGAAAATTTGAATGAAACAAATGATTGTTATCACTAATATTTTTAATATTCACTTTTCATAACTGTTAAATGTTTGCATATAGATAATTTACTTACTTTTGTGGGTTGTTTTTGTTTCATTCTATATTCAATAGGCTAATTGATTTCTAAGGAAATAACTCGCATGATTGAGCAACATATCGACTCGTAATATTACAAATCTGTCTTGCTAAGAGAAGAAGAATGATTTATAGATGTGAATAAAACGTGAAGCATTATATTGAATTTCTTTTGTGTGAGATTCCCCAACAGAAACCTAAGAAAAAAAATGCTCGAAGCATCTTAAAGTGTGATGCTCATCTGCACCTGTTAGCTTTCATTGCACACACTACGAAGATTTACATCATTTTTACTTCTGAATTTTAAAAGACTTTGTTTAATCATTGGAGTGAGAGCAAGTTTTATGAAGGTGTACTTTGCGTATAGCTTGTGCAACAAGAGAAATCAATGAAAAATCCTTTCAAACGATATTCTGTTTCAGTTATATATTATATAAATACAGACTTGTAAATTGATTTTAATCAGTAAAAACTAACCCCCCCCCCAATAATAACAGTTTGATTCTGTATATTAGCCTTCAACAATAGAACTACTTCTGTAAATAATGATATTGTAATAAAGATTATCAAATGTTATCGCACTTTTCTATGCTTTTGGCTAAGCATTTCAAACAAAATATCAGTAAAAATCTTCCATGTAAAGATGAATATTTTTACATAGTAATTCAATTGAACGAATGATATTTTAAAATAAAAAATAAAGTATATACTTTATTTGTTAGTTATTCAAGTCGTTATCTTATTTTCGAAAATTATTTTCGATTCTTCTTAGATTAAATATATTTTCTACATAATATCATGATTTCAATTAAAAGTCAAATTTTCTCGAATCGATGATTTTTTTCGTTTCAAATGGAAATATTTTCACAATGATTTTGTAGCAAATTCTCTTGCGATTAAAAAAAAAACAATTTCGATTCTAGTTGCTTGTTTTATCGAGAGTAATACACTTGTTGTGATTATGTCTTCAGGGTACCTAGCTGCATTCGATGCCAATGATTTGTTTTCACACTTGAGAGTAAATATATATGCCCAAGGCATGTAATAGTTTCGTTTTATTTTAGTTGTTGCTGTTGAATACATTTTTGACATACTTTTAATGTTTATTCCAACTATTTCCTTTTTTTCTATCTCTATCATGAATTCACTTGATCAAGATCTTATGCTTTTTGCATCGTAACATTTTAAATAAATCCTAAATTATTTTAATCAAGTCAGAATTCTTTTTTTTCAAATGTATTTTCTTAGAAAATGTCTATTTCATGTTATAAATTTTTCAAAAACACATTTATAGCCAAATATTAGACAGTACTTTGTAAATTTGATATTTTTCATTTTGATTGATTTTCTAATTCTATTTGGAAGTATTCATTCAGAATTTTTCTTTTTCTTTTTCTTTGGTTTTCATTATTTTCTACTTGAAATACTAAAAGAGACGTAGTTGATTTTTTTTCTTCTCAAATTATTGAGTAAACTTTCGATCGAAGCAAGAAAATACTCATCCAAGTTTTCTTTTACGCAGTTTCTTTTCCAATAATTCGATGCAATGGCTTCCTTAGTAAACACAATAATGAATATTGCCACATGTATCTATCCCTTACCCAAATTTATTCTCGAAAATAAAAATATTAATTCATTTTTATTTAATGATTGCGATAATAAATAAAAATTCAGTTGATTCATAAACGGCAGCATTATAAGTTACTGCATGTCATGGATAAATTAATATTATGTAACACTTTTTATTTGTTTTAATACAGCACAAGAATAAACAATGAGATTTTTACATATGAAAATATTATTGTCTAATCGGTAAAAATGCCTTTTTTTTCTTTTTTCTTTCGTATTTGATGTTTATGAGGATAATTGAACGCTAGCGATGGCATAACAAACTTAACTTGGGCTAGTCTTAATTTGTCCTCTTTTTAATTGAACCGACGTGTTCCCCAAAAATTCGATTCCGAATTCGTCTCCATCATAGATTTTTTTTGTTTATTTGACTCCGGATTCGTCCCCACTCTATTCAACATTGAAATGCTCATTCTTTGCTCTGTCTATATACACAGCTAGTGGCAATGACAATCGGATTCATTTCTTTTGGCATAATCCGGCAGTCTATAAGAAAGATACATGTAATGGCTAAGTGTTTACGACTGACTGATCGATATTTTTTATTTGTAAACATATAAAAATATGCTCCGTTTTACTCCAACGAAACGAACAGGAAAGGTGTTGAACTANAAACGTGAACGGAAAACAGTAGTAGAATGGCGGTGTCGTTCACGAAATTACACGAGTACATTTTCTTTGTCTTGATATAATGCTGTGATTACTCAACAATTTTTTAATTTTTTCCAATTGTTGCAAAAAATTTTTATACTCACTTGTTAATCTTATGATAAAAATTGTCTCTCACCTTTACCATAACTACATTAGAAATTCATATTTCTTGAAATCAAGCGTCAATTAATATAATTGGGGACCAATTTAGAGTGGGGACAAATTCGAAATCAATTAACGGGGGACGTAATAGGAGACCAGTCAGGGGTATGCACTTAACATTGATTTAGCTTTGTTTAAGACATGAGAACTGCTTCCGAATCTCAGAGAAAAACCATATAGAAATGAAGAAGACAATTTTTTTTCCAAAGAAAACACAGTCGAGTCTTTTCGGAAGCGAAAGTGAAAAATTTTCTCTAAGGGCAAAAGGTTGTACGTACTCAGATATTCGAAAAAATCTTCAATTGCAGAAAACATTCTATTAATACCAATAAAACTTCTCTGTATTTTTTTTTCATAAGGAAACATGAAACATTCATTTTATAGTAATCAAAAACATCCTCCGAAGAGATAAGATACATCTGACCATACATATGAGAGAAAGAAATCCACCTACATGTGCACTCCGTAACCATCTTAATATTCGACTAATACGAAAGTATCGAATGTTAACGAAATATTCATACGCTAAAGTAATCATGAATAGTTCTAGCTCATGTTTATATTGAATAATCTATGATCAGCAATAAAGTTTAGCGGATTCATTGGCAAAAACCGTTATTCATCATACGAACAACTGTAGTAATTTGTAACATTGATTAAACGCAGTTCAGAGTAAATAGAGTTGTTATTTCAATAATCGAGTGATGTCATAATATCCTGACACCCTGTAATGACTTTTTAGCACAAACACGTTGGAGTATCTCCATTAGTTGCATCCACTTTTGGGTATCCACATATATATGTGGCTACACCAAAACAATTCAAATTCCTCAACTTTTTAAAACATATATACAGTACTCCACAAAAGTCTCCGGCTCCCCTGGATCTTGGAACACATAAACTCCCATGAGCTGAAACTTTGCAGGAATATCTGTCTTGGTGCACCCTGATCTTCGGCACGAACCGGAGTTCAAACACATTTGTCTTACATAAGATCTACGTATATAGAAGCCGATCGGTTATCGTCGTCAATAAAAACAATTGGCCTGGGCGAATGTTATGCTATTGCGAAATAGACGCGCATCAAAACTTGAATATTTTTTCATGGAAATTAAGTTGGGAGTATGCCCTTCTCATCGTAAAATTTTCAAGTAATTCGCTTTTGTATTATGACCTGTATTATGACCGTAAGAGCTCTATCCTTAACGGCATGGACAAGTGCGCCATTTTTCACCATTACTATATAATTGACTGAAACTTGTATGAAACATAGAATAGGAGCTAAGAAGTATCTGAGAAAAATTTGGCGCTGAAATACTGCATCTTTGAGGCGTGGGGCTATCCAGAAAGGTACAGTAGAGATCTGGAAAAGTGAGTTCACCAGTAAAATAATTGGTATTCTGTTAGAACCTAACAAAATCGACTCATATTTTGTGTGCTTAAAACCTCGGTCACTAGCTACAAAATGATTGATAAATAGCCAAAAATCCTATAAATCCTATCAAAGACGGAGGTCGCGATGGCGACGACATGAAGTTTTATATCTCATGAAACACAAAGGCGTTCGGGCTGCGGTTTGTGTCGACGATCAGGGAGCATCAAGAAAAGTATTCTTGCAAAGTTTCAGCTCACTGTACCTTATGGATCCCAAGATCCAGGGAGCCGAAGAATTTTGTCGAGTACTGTATATATATAAATGTGGATACCCAAAAGTGGATACGCTTAATGTGGTTACAACAGATTGTAGATGCACTACGCAGAAAGAAAAAAGTGTCATACTGAACCGTTTAGGGTTCCAGATTTGGGTACCATTTTCAGAACCATTTAAGGTTCAAACAAAATCTGGTTCGAGCTGGAACTTTTCCCTATTTCCTCCAAAAATGGTTCTATAGTACTATATAAAATGTAGTTCACCACACTCAATTAGACTAGTACTCTAGACTAATGTTTTATCCAACCGTTAATTTCATATTTAATCCCTTATTACCATCCTTAACCCTAATTCATATCCTTAACTCCTATTTCTATCCTTAACCCTTAATTCTAGTCATAACCCTTAATCCTATCCTTAACCCTAATTTCTATGTTTAACCCTAATTACTATCTGCTATATTTACCTAGATTTGTTGTGAGTAGAATACGAGCTAGCACTTTCTCCGTTATTCGCACGAAAGCGGCATCACCGTGAGTTGATGTTGAGACGATCCTAAACAAAACCCAAAAACGAACAGTGACTTATATAGTACGATTCAACTTACCGTTAAATAAATTATTCACATATACCTAAAATATTAAAAAACGCTAATTCATTTTATCATATTAAATTTGCATTTGAATTGATTATTCATACATACCTAACTACAGAAAATCTTGAATTCATTTTATCAGATTGACATTATCTGTCTATTCATACATGTGACATATCGAAAAAGATAAAGAACAATAACACTTCAAAAGATGCCACTAATTATTGAATTGATTTGCAGACACAACTATCCAGGTATACCATTCAACTATCACATCCCTGGTATTGAAAAATGATGACGGATTCGGATTCCTGAAGATCGATAACCTATGCCGAATTTCGACCAGAATTTAGATCGGAGTTGAAATACAAAGTCTAATTTCACAGACCTGGATTTTTGGATGGACTCAATTTCTGATCATTGGGAGATTTGACCGAAAAAATGAGGACGTATTCAGATTACTCGATCTCAATAACCTACTTGAGATTTATATTACTTAAATCACGTTCCGAAAAAAACAGTATCTTGCTTCAAATCGGAACCATCTTTGGGAAAATGGTTCAGCATTAAAAAATCTGGTGTAGTATGGAACTTTTTCAAACATCCGGAACTATTGAGGATCTGAGATGGTTCTTTAAACTAGCTAGAACCCTCGATGGTTTATTAATGAGCGAGTGAAACCTTAAAAGGTTCAGTATCTTGGCTAGAACCATAAATAGTTCCATATGACACCATTTTTGTTTTCAGAGTAGCATTTACTCATTTGGGTGTGACACAAAATGTTGGTACAACATCAGTTGAACTTCGTGCTGAGGTTGGTCTCTTATCACGCAATATTGTTTATCAAGGTTTACAAACAATATTCATTTTTTCGTTAATAATTTTTTGTTTCTTTTAAAATAAAATAATAGGTTCGACCACTCCATCATGGAATACAACAATTCAAGCATGTCCAACTGGATTTGATCCAGGTATGATTTTTTTTGTAATATCACTAAGAAATTTATGTTATTGTGTAGGTGAATTTGCTGTTCAAACATGCTTTCTTGGTCGATATGGTGAAGAAATCGGTTCAGATCAATTTGGTGCAACAATTATGGTCAGTGCTAGCATGGATAGTACGAGTGGTACTCAAGCAGCTATTCTTCGTTTGTCAAATATTGAGGTAATATATATATATATTGCTGTCGCTATATTATTTTCTCAATGTTTTTATTTATTTCTTAGGTATCCAATGCTGGTCAAGCTTTCCGTCTCGGTCGATATCCAGTTCATTTTCATATGAATGGAAATATGAGTTCATCATATATCAGATCATTGACTATTCATCAAACATACAATAGAGCTGTTAACATTCATACAAGTCACTACGTCGCAGTTGATGACAATGTTATCTATAACATTATGTATGTAGAAGAAAATAAAGTATTTGTTCAAAGACTAATATTCAATTATGTTTAGGGGTGGAGCTGTGTTCTTAGAAGATGGTGTTGAAATTGGTAATGTTTTAAGTAATAATTTCGCTGTATTTGTATGAACAAGTTCAAGTCTACTCAATGAAGATGTTACACCTGCTGCGTTTTAGGTAAAGTTAAATAAACTACGTAGTAAAACATATATTTTATATATTTTTATTTTGTTTAAGTGACTAATCCAAATAATATTGTTGAAAACAATGCTGTTGCCGATGGTACACATTTTGGCTATTGATATCGAACGCTTGAAACACTCGATGAATCATCATTTGCAATGTATCCAAGTTTTTGCCCGTTTCGACAACCATTTGGCCGTTTCGTCAATAACAGTGTACACAGTGTTGGTCGTTTTGTTGTTTGGATCTTTCCAGAATATTCGTCAACAGTAGCTGGTAGTTGTTCAGCTGATGCACCATTTCAGGCCGTATTTGATGGACTAATTTCATGGAGAAACAATCGTGGTTTAGAATGGGTTATGTCAAGTACAATTGAATTAAAAAATGCTGTTGTATACGATAATGCTGATACTGGAATTCTATCCGTTACGGCTATAAATCATCAAGCAACCAATCTTCAAAATGTTCAAAATACATTTTATAATGAAAATACTGACTCTTCAATTATTGATTCAATTATTGTCGGTGATACTGGTTTATCTACAAGTCCAGTTGTAGCAGGCGAAGATGGTCTTACTGGTAAATTAAAATATTAAAATTAGGATACGAAAAAGGAAATAAAACCATTCCTTATTTACAATATTTATAGTAATGTGGGATTGTGGTCTTCGTGTAAGAAATATTACATTCATAAATTTCCCAAGTTCTAATACACAAGCGATTTTTGGACCTATCATTGATGGTCGTTGTACCGTTTTCTGTGGAGGTATGCTGGACATAGATAGAAGAATGTTGCATCAAATTTGTATTTTGATTCATATTAGGTTGGACAACCAGATTTTCTCAATTATCATTTGTGAATGTTCAAAACCGTGGTAATTTCCGATGGGTATATGATGCTGTATTTATAGATGAAGATGGCTCATTGGGTAACGTTGCTGGTAGTGCAATTATTGCGCCTGATAGACTTTGGAATGGTTCAAGCGCATGCCCGCCAACACCAAATTTCGTAAATGCTATAACATGTCCATTATCATTGGGTACATGGATTCGATTTGCTTTCAATCAAGTTAATCTAGGACAAAATGGTGAAGTTTTGAATGTTTATGACACATCAAATCATCATACAGTTGTACTTAACCTGGCCAAATGCCTCACGCATCCAAAAGGTTATATGATGACTCCATTTGCTAGACAAACCTACTTCTTTCAATTTCAAAATGCTAATGTAACTGATCTTTTTTTTCTTCGATTTTTCAATATATACTATATTAAATATGTATGTAATTGCATCACTTTTAGAGTTCGGTTAATCTATCTTATACTGGTGTTGCATATAGTTTAGCACCTGGAGATTAACTTATTATTCGTCATAATGTAGCTTATCAACCTGATCTTGTTGATACAATTTCAAGCACATCATTAGTAACTCCATCAAGTACACCACTTTCATCTGCAAGTAACAATGGTGATTGGTATTATGGTAATAATACAAGTGTATTTACATATATCGGTAAGAATTTTCTACGCCTATTTTCTTGCATATTAATATGTTTTCATGTTATTTAGTTAAAAATCCATCTACAAATACCATTCCAACCGATGTATCAATTGAATTGAATGTCGTCAAATGTCGACATCCAAATTGTCAACCACCAGCCCAACCAGGTCTCGAATTACCGGCTACACAACGACCAACTCCTGCTTTATATTGGTCAAATGATTCAGATTGGAGCTTTGCAACGGAAGGTTATGGTGGATCCAGTAAGTTCAAAAAATCTTATGAAATTCGTTTTTTCATTTATTGTAATTGTGTTTCTAATAGACGAAGTTAAACCTGTTGATAATACAAATATTTATATTCCTCGTGGTGTTTGGCTTGTCGTTGATTATCCATTACCTCGAATTCTCTCATTACGAATTGATGGTGTACTTGAATTTGAACAAGTATACATTTTATTTTCTTTATTGTAATTTAATTGAAACTTCCCAATTTATTTTTCTAGGGCATTAATGATACACTTTATGTCGATAATATTCTCATTAATGGTGGTCAATTGATTGTTGGTAAGTAATAATAGCTTGAGTTAGAAAATTTGTTTTTCTCAATGTATAATTAGTATAGGTTGGCCTAATGATCCACTTACAGCTAATGTTGATAATATCAACTTGATATTATCATAACTGATTCATCATCAGTTAATGTTCTATTACCTAATAATGCTGGATCAATAGGACCACGAGTAATTGGTGTTTTAGGTGGTCTTGATTTACATGGTATTCCACACAATGTCTCATGGACTCGTCTCGCTTCAACAGCATCGGCAGGTCAAACTTCTATTACATTAAGAGAACCAGTCGATTGGACTATTGGAAATGAAATTATTTTAACAACAACAGATACAAGAATTGAACACTCAGAACGACGTACAATTGATGCTATCAACGGACCTGGTACAGTCATTACATTAAACAGTGCTCTGACTTATACACATATTGTCATCAATAATGTATTTCCGAATGGTGAAGTGTATCAAGTAGCTGGTGCTGTTGGTCTTATGACAAGAAATGTACGTGTTATTTGCCAGAGTCCGGCATCTGAAAAATTCGGTTTTCGTAGTCTTGTGACTGACTATGCAACAAATATCTGGAATCCAGTTGGAGCTGAACATTTGTATACGTATTATAAAGGTTATGCACGTGTATCTGATACACAATTTATTGGTTATGGTCAATTTGTTGACGCTCCGAATGAAGCTAAACGTGAAGGTTTTCATTTATATAATCTTGGTGATTGGAGCGCATCTCGACCAACCTATATTGATTCAAGTTCGTCTGATGGTGACTACTATTCAGCGTATGTATCTGCTAAAAGAAGTTTCTCATTCTGTTAAATAAATATGTATTTTTTTGTTGTAGAATTGGTTTATGGGATACAAATGGTGCTCCGATTACAAATAATGTTGTTTATAATACTTATGAATCAGCTATCGTAATCGAAGGACAGAATAATATTATGCAAAAAAATCTCGTTTCAACTGTATACTGGTCTGATGTGGCTCAGCCAGAATATGCTCCATTTAATTCTAATTGGGATGGTGCTATCGTGTCTAAAACGGCTACTAGTGTTGTCATGCAGGCATAATATCTGTTGAATTTATTGCACAATATAATAAAGTATTCGATTTAGGACAATTCGGTATCTAGTGTTCAACGTTTATCGTATCGTATTCAAGGAAATTCATGTCCAGGAACTATTCTACCAACTGATATTGACAATGATTACGACAATAATGAAGCTCATTCATATATGTCTGGTGTGAATATTTGGCCTACAGATCCCGGTTTTCAATATGATACAAGTAAGTTATTCGAAAAGCAAAACTCATATTTACCTACTAATTTAATTACTGTAATTATAGGCTACATATTAATCAATGGTTTCAAGCAAGTTTAGAATTTTATCTGTATTTGACTGATATATATATATATATATATTATTAAATTATATTTAACAGGGCATACAGATCATGGCATTATGGTCTATATATCAATACAGAACGTGATATAATCGTTGATTCATGTAAAGTAACTGATAGTAGCGTTGGAATTTTTACATTAGAACTTGATCCTGCTGGCAATTTTATTTAAAAGCTTTTAATTATTTAATTGAAATCTATTGAAATTTTCTCTAGCTACAACTCATATATTTGGAAATAATTCAATGACAATTCGTAATTCACTAGTTATTGGTGCCATAACACCGAATGATTGCAGTGATGTTCCGGATACAACTACACGCAGTGAACAATACGGCTCAAAAGCTATTCCGATTGTATCTGCAATATCATCGTCAGGAAGTCCAGGAGGTCGATCAGATATATCATTTCCATATTTTTCACGCGACAATATGATGCCAGTACATCCATGGTCAAGTATTGGAGCCTATCCATGCAGTAAGTTAATCAATTCTCACGAAACTACTTCTAGAAATTGATGTTTTGTATCACTCTGTTTGCAGTTGGTGGTGTATTGAGAATAACAAATGTGACATTCGGCTTCTTTAATGATATATGTTCACGTCGTGATATAGCTATTCAAGTATCGCAAAATAATGACGATGGTCAACACCCAGTAATTACAAGTCAAATATCACTTTATAATATATCATCGGGAAAAAAAATTTTCAATGGACGACCAAACATTGGTGTTGTCGATCCAAGTGATTGTGTTGGTAAGAAGAAACTCACAAAAATTTTATTTCTTTTTCAAATTGAATTTTAATATAAATATGGATTGTGATGGTTTGAAAAATAATTTGCTTACCGATACTGATGGTACTCTATTTGGCATGCCATCAACAGTCTTCTCTCGAACTGAATATCTTTGGGGTATTTAAATTTACAAGAAAAAAACGCTTTTTTTTATTAACTATTTGTTTGTGTGTTTTTCTCCTATTAAGGTGGTCAAGCTCATGGTGTTGGTGATTTTCGTATTCCAACAGTTGCATTATCTGACTCCAATGGTCAAATAATTAGCATTAGTGGTCCATATCCTGGTCGTGGTATAGATCGTTCACCAGCATGTGTTTATCAACCATCATATCAAATGTATCTATGTCTTAATGTTACGGATTATCGAATGTTAATTATTGAAAGTATGGATGCGGATACAGAAACATGACGACTTTCACCAGTTACTATTATGTCCTACAATGGTTTTATTGATATAATCAATGGTCCGCAAGATTATGGTTGGTGTAATGGTTACACATGCCAAAAACGTATATCAACTTTTATGGCATTAGTTCAATCAAGACATCACTTTGATATCTATTTAACAAGTACAACACCAGAGCATATGCGCTTCCGATTACTTAATGCTGATTCATCAATAGTAGTATCATTATGTCTTTATTACACTTCATTACAGCAAGTTGATGTTTATGCTAATAATATTTATGTGGCACCAACAAATCGTGTACAGAATTTCTCGTTCTTAATGTTACTTGATCAACCGAATGGCGTAACGTTTTCAGTACCAACTGGTTCAAACTTTTTCAATAGGTAAATATATTTTCATAGATATCACAACCGACTAGTCTCACAATTATTTCGTCTAATTGATTTTCAATTCCTTTCCATTGTGTTAAATCTAGATAACTCATTAACTACCAACATGCATCAAATTCTAAGAATGAAGAAAAATCGTTTTTTTCCTGTTTCGTATAGAAACATTAGTTTTATTGCTTCCATAATATGCATATTTCGATAGTATAAAAACTGTGTTGAGAGTTGAAATGCATTTCAGTTTTTAGCTAATGACATGATTTATCGTTCTAGGTAAATCAGATAGAATAGAAATGCTTTGCTTGAAAAACTAGCCTTGCTTCTCCTTCACAGAAATTTTCGTCGGATAAAATAAAGCTTCATGTGTATATCATTTAAATAAATATCTATATGTATATACCTTTTAAAAATAGAACAACACAAATGGCAACATTTTTAATTGACGGTGCTACAATTATCGATTTGTACATATCTCAATTAATTGTATTGACATTTGGTTTACCACCTACAACACCATCTACATTCTTTACGACGAATCTTGTCGCTAATTCAACTACTTTACGTGGTGTTACTTCCGATAAAATTCGGCGTGTTGACATTATTTCAGCAAACAGTGATACGTAAATATCTCTATATCATTCCTGTTTTTCTTGATTTATATAATTTTTTCTTTATTTAGTCGTATTCGTCGTCAAGTATTACTATCAACAATTTCATTAAGAGTTGAAATCCGTGATGATCCACCAATGAATTTGTCGGCTAGTAACAATGCATCGACTCAATTGATTGCAAACATTAATGCCCAGGTCAAACAGTCCGGCCTGGAAACGGCCGGTTCCGAGTAATTCCGTTGATTTTGTGGAAGCAGTATTCCGGTTGGAAATTTTTCCAGTGATTTCCGATCAATTCCTGCCGGAAAGCACCGGAACTTGGCAGGAATTCGCCGGAAAAGTCCGGCCGTATTTTTGACCGGAATACTGCTTCCATGTTCCAGCGATTTCCCGTGTTTTCCTGCAGGATATGGCGACTTTCCCGCATATTCCCTGGAGTATCCTACGGTATTCGGGGACCGGAATGTTCGACCTGGGTGCTAATATAATTAATCGTTATCAATCAGGTCAATTACAAGACGATTGGACAAATAATTCACTTTGGAATGGTACAAGACCATCAATTCCAAGTGTTCAAGAACCAGGAAATCAAACAACAGTAACATTAGGTGTCATAAGTAGACTGGCATTAGTAATTCCTCCGGCATCATGCCGCTTACAAAGTAGATGTGATACTCAACTGGTACTCAAGGCTTATGATGCATCGGGTAATGTTATAAAAAAATTAGGTTCCGATGATCAACCATGGCAAGTTGTTGGTACTGTTTTGGGATCAGTAAATGCAAGTATTTCTGGTGCTATTGCGAATTATTCATGTGGACAAACACAATATTCAATGTTTGGTATTACAGCAACTGGTTCATATCAAATTCAGTTTTCTTTTATCACACCAAGTGGCGTTAGCAGGTAAACAAAAGAAAGATAGGTTTGCGTGATTATCCCCTTTTGTTTTTGTTTTCTAGTTCATTTGTTGCCAGTGTTAATTTAACAGTTAGCTCACCGCCAGTAACAGTTACCAATCATATACTAAGTGCTATTCAAAGTGATGATGTTTCTGTTGTTTCCAAGAATGAAACATTTAATATGGCGGTTCTAATCGTTGATCAAATATCAAAAACTCGAATAGCCGATATTTATTGGGGTGGTTTTTCATGGACAGCAACAATTTCTCTGTATACTTCATTACAATATCAAAGCAATGGCTCATTAATAGCAGCATCAATGTCAACAGTTATTGTTAACCCAACAGCAGGCATAGTAACAGCTACAAATTTGGCAATTACAGAAATTGGAATGTACGTGTTGAGTATGGCAATAACATCATCAAATAATCAATATTCAATTCTGTTCCTTTCGCATGCTATCTTAGTTAAAGCAAATACAAGTAAATGTTAGACTTTTGCTATTAAAAACCACTAGTTAAATGATTTTGTAATTTTTATTTAGCAGTTACTCTACAAACTTTCACTGGCTTTCCAACGACATACATTACTTAAACGCTGATTGTGACAGTATGGTATCAAGTGGTACACTGAATGTTACACGAGCTGCTACATATAATTATTTGGTTTCAATTGTTAAATTACCTATTGTTAGTGGAATTATCTTCACAAAAGGTTTGTAAAATTGAAGATTTAAAGTTTTTTGTTTATTCTTACTGAGTATATGGCATTTTATAGGTAGTGTCATGAATATTTTTATTGTGGATGGTAGTACTTCAGACGCAGCTGCGGTTTTGGCAATGGGTGCTATCACAACAACAACAACTGGTCAAAATGCTTTAAATGGTCTAACCGCTAGTTCATTTAGGGTTGACGATGTAGTATATACTTCTCCTAGTTCGAATTCAAGCTCAAGTAGCAGTGGCGGAAATAACGCAGGATTAATTGCTGGTATTACCGTGGGAGTGATTGCCGGTGTTGCACTTATTGCTGGTGGAGTTCTTCTTACTATCACAATTTTCACGGTTGCACCAGGTCAACCCCTCATTAATAATGGGCCTGGTGATGTCACATCACCTCTTACTCAACCAGAAACAACAAATGGAAATACGGCAAATCCATCAACATCCAATACGGCGCCAAATTCATCAAATAATAATATTGATCGGGGTCATACACCACTGCCAAGTAATGGAAACGGACCGAGATCTGCATCAGACTTGAGTGCTACTAGTACTACTCATCTATTTCTTTCGAGTAAGCCCTGTACCACACCTGCACCCAACATCATGCCGCAATTCGAACTGCTATCTCTTTAACATACTTAACAGAACATTAAGCCTCTTTCTCCTTAACGCACAATTGCATTGCATCCACATCCATATTCTTTTTTTCCCTTGATATCCATTTTAGCTTTCTTTTATATAATCATTTATAAACCCAAGTAGCTTTCAAATAAAATCATATTTAGTTCTTCCGAAATAGATCACAATTTGTTTTTTTTGGTCTGGTTTTATTTGTTTCATGCGATAACAAATCGTATCACAACAAATGCATTAAATTCAAGATACTTCTGTGTTTAGTTTATTAGAAAAAACGTACAGCATTCCTGTACCATAGGTTAGTTCAAGGATTTTCAGTACTTCATTAAAACATACTTTTCAATGTTCAATCTAATCATTTAACGTAAAATTTCTCATAAAAAATGCTAAATAAATGGACCAAATAGACTGTTATTTATTTTTTTAGCGAAATCCTGTGTTCCCTCTTAGAAACACCAAAACCAACTGAGTTTAAAATTGATTTGATAAAAAATATACGTTTCCTGAGAGAAAATAGAATGTTCTACTCACAATTATCGAAAAAACATAAAATATTGAACAGAATAAATCAGTCATTAGAGTGAAATTTTTTCATGGTATCGATAGCTTATTGAAATTTATATAATGCAAATACTCCTGAGTTAAAAGCGATATGATTAATGCATGAAAATCTCTTATCATGAATTAAACAATTAGAAAAGATATATATCTATTGGCGGATCATAATTAAAAGGTTCAGTTATCTATTTTGAAAAATGAGCTTTCGGCAATATTTCATATTGAACAATTTATAATACAAAGATTAATTATTACATTTTATTGTTCGTCAAAATTTGTTTGACCTTTGCTGAATTTAATTGATATTCAAAACAAAATACTTGCAACTATAATGATATATTTATTTTTTTAACCAATGACTTTCTGCTAAACAGTCAAATGATTATTGCTTTTGATGTTCGGATCGATTGATTCGCGTCGAAATCGTTCGCCGGAAGCAATACAAAAATTTATTGAAGCACCCTCGTTTGTTTGATTGTGATAATGGATTCGATTGTTGTGAGCTACAAAACTTTGGCCTTTTTCTTACCATAGATGGAAATAAATGGTTACAACTATTTTGCTTTTTAGTTTTTAGAGCTGATGTTAAATCGTTACTAATATTTGCTGCAATTTCACTGTGTCTGCGTTGAATATCTTTTGGAGAAAAATTCGACGTGGACATGTATTTTCTATTACTACGTGATGTATTATTCATTTCATTTTCTCTGACATCATTATCTTGTCCTTCAATTCCATCGAACAGAGAAATATTATCTACACGAATCGAATGTAATTTTAAAAAAATGTAGAGTCAAATGGAGTAAATGTAAAAGGAAAATTGAAGCTACTTTTTACATCTTTCATATCTTTTTTGTCATCGATTATTTTGAAATACTTTCTCTTGAAGAAGTGTAGAGAAAATTCTTTTCTAACGATCAGTGAAAAGATTTTTGAAAAGTATGGCATCAAAAGCTAGTGGTTATGAGTCTCCTGAGAGCCCCAACAGAATTATACATTTACCCCGTTTGAGGTAAACGCGTAATCGTGCTCGTGGCAGCGGGGTAAATGTATAATCTCCGCTATTTTTTGCTTGCTCAGTAAAATCAAACTATTGATCGATCTGTGTTATATTTTAAGATCTTTCATTCACAATTGTATGCGTTAAGACNCAGAGTATTTGGAAGACCCTTGCTGAAAATCCTGATTCTCAACAAATTCTTTCAAGATCGAAAAAATAAAAAAATGACTATACATTTACTCCACTTGGGGTAAATGTATAATCATACTAAGTAGTATACGAGGGGTAAATGTATAATCTCAGATATTTTAGCTATCATGAGTAAAACCCAAATATTTCCAGAATGATAAAATATTTATGAATAAGTTCTGTCTGAAAAATATTCACTTTAAAAAATTCTACAAGACTGAACTATTTCGTGGCGCAATTTTTAATACCATACAGATTTCATTTAGAAAAATTAGTTAGCGTAGCAAAAAAAAAGTCACTTTTGGTAAGGATCATTTTTCAAAACTAACAACATATTCTGAATCAGCATGAAATCTTGAGTAAAATGATGTGTCGATTTCTGTTGGAAAACAGCTTTCATGCTTTTGACATATTTTTTGCGCCTGTAGGGGACCCATGGTTGATTAAAAAAATTCTTTTTCATTATTCTATCAAATTTTATATCAGTCGATGCAAAATTTCATGCTAATTCGCAATCTGGTATAGTATTTCGATAAAAGATAAAGAGTACGATTAACGGATAGATTACAGCTGATTGCAATACGTAAAGGACTCAAGTTGATATTATTGTTCAGCCCCAAACGAAACTTTTCTCATCTTTTCAATGGAAAATATGGTACTATACGTGTGCTGAATAGTTTCTACTCTAATACAATATCATTTCGTCATCTAATGATGGGAACATGAAAGATCTTTTCCCCTTTGAGATAAAATAAATTAGGCTCTTTTCGACAAATACTTTGTTGTCTTTCAATTATAGTTTGGTATCATGAATCAGCATGAAATTTTGCATCGACTAATATAAAATTTAATAGAATAATGAAAAAGAATTTTTTTAATCAACCATGGGTCCCCTACAGGCGCAA
>OENM01000021.1:0-32461 GCA_900239745.1 Rotaria magnacalcarata
TCAGACGAAAAATCGTCGTCTCTGATTTCTTACACTAAGTCATATCAGACGATATTTGAAAGATTATGCTACCCATGAAATATCACTATAATATTTTAATTAAACTAATATCTCTTTAAAATATCACGACAAATTTGTATTGAAAATAAATTGCATGTGTGATCTTTAAAGAAAATATAGTATGATCTGATGCAAGATTTCAGAGATGACGATTTTTTGTATAATGCTTATAAGATTTTGTTCGATTGTACGATCTTACGTCAGATTCTTCGACTTGGGTACCGGAAGAGCACAACATACAGTCGAGGGTCAAGCGAGTCTAAGCGACGAGCGTTACTTGTTTGTACGTGTAGATTAATGGATACGAAGAAAAATAAGAATTTAGAACAAACAAAAGTAGGAAGATCCAGTGTAACTTTATACAGAAGAAAAAAGTCAGCTAGTTGTAACGTCAAGTAACGCCATCATTGTCAATGACACGTGTCACACGCAATTGATTACAATATTTTTGTTAAAAGGATGGAACTAACATCCAATTATATTAGTGTTTCTGAGATAGTTGCAGTGTATTTAAGAATATAATGGTTCAAAAACATTCTTTTTATTCGAGAACAGCATGACTTATCATTGCAATATAACCCATGGAATTTGCTGATTGAAATTTTTGGATCATGCTTTTAGTAATATTGAGACACATGCATCGGTGATGATATTTTTATTATTACTGCTTCAATTCTGCATTTTATAATATACTATATGACTGCTTGACTGACATTATGATTGTAAATCATGGCCGGTGCATTAATCTGATTAATGGCATAATCCGAAAGCCTCTGAATGCATTTTGTTTTTGTTACATTTATGTCTCTCGGTTAAGTGATTCTATAAAAAGAATATAATAATTGTTCGGGTTCAATCATAGAGTACGATTTCAAATCTTTAGCTTTCGAGCAAACATTTTGAAGGATCAAACTTGTTCGATAGAATATGTCAAGCACGAAACGCTTGCCAATGCTACACATTTAGCTTTTTGTAATAAATTTATCGTTGGTTCCATTTTATAATTATAAGAGTAAAAACCACTGCAACAAATCTATTATAGAAAGTGAAAAATATTAAATGGTGGGAAAACTAAAGTGACGAAAAGATTATAAAAGTATGAAAACAACATTGTTCAGTTCCAGGTAGTTATTTATCAACAGTAAAGAATTATTAGATTAAAGTTCAGTGCCAGGAATGATTTCGATAGTTTGTCATCTTTCTTGTTTCATCAACGAGGGTAAAACTTTGACTTGATATTCCGCAGAGAAAAAGCTCAGATTCATTTTTGCTGAGAGCCATTAAAAACAAGTCGATAATACTATTATTAACAGCAAAATGAATGTTTACATAAAAAAAACTATATATTTCACTCAACTCTACCCACCCAGGTCGACTGATCCGATATCCGATCCGATAGGAACCTGGAAATATCCTACAATCCGATACAATTCTATCGGATTACGGGTCGAGGAATCGATGTCGGATCCTCAGTATCGGAATCCTATGAGCTTCCGATGACATTCAACGGTTTTTCGTTGGAATTCATAGGAATCCGACACTCAGGATCCGACATCGATTCCTCGATCAGGAATCCAACGATAATTCTGTAAGATCTGACAGAATCCGATAAAATCGTATTGGATTCCAGTCGGATCGGATGGACTCCGATAGGTGCCTACTGTCGGATTGCTCGATCTGGGCAGGTTGACCAAAACGGACTCATTTACGGTCTGTTTATCGACGGTAAACGATGTCAAAACGGTATATTTACGGCAGTAAATAGGTCGTATTTGCCCGTAATACCTGGCACAGTAATACGGCACTGTAAACGACACTGAATTTTCATGGTTTACGGGTGTTTGTGCTCCGTACTCTCATGATCATACGGTGCATATTACTGCGCCAGATATTACGGCAAACTTTTACGCGGAAAATAGTCGTAAAGTAACCGTCAACGGTCGTATACGGACCGTACTGTTCGACCTGGGTATAAATAGTACTTATCTCGTTTAGACAGAATACCTTGTTTAAGACGAAAGTAAAGGTATTACAAGCAGAGACTAGCATACCTTGTTTATTTAGCAGTAAAATGAAGTAGAAAAAGTGATTTTCTTCCTGAAATACTTCAATTCTTTAGGAAGGATATTCCACTCGATGATGTTATTTAGCTGACTGTTGCATTGGATAATATAATTAGAATCATGCCTGGTTGAAATCGTCGCGTTTATTATCATGCTCTTCTCAAAGATTAATAACGAAAATCTTATCTAAAAATAGAAAATATTTAGCAGTTAACTACGTTTGCGAATAATATTTTCAAAACAAACATTCAATAATAGCTTTTTATTCTCTGTGCTTCATCCTCGGCAATCTCTTATTATATGCAGCATATTTTTATATATTCACGGTAAAAGTATTTTGTATCCAGGGTTGCAAACTCAAATTTCTAAAACCAGGAGATTCTGCCGAAAAAAACAGGAGTTGGCCAGGAGATTTCTTAAATCAGGAGAAAAAACAGAAGAAGAAACAGAAGATATTTATCGAAATCATGAAGCTATTTGACTGTCTTTATTCGAAGAAAAGGTGAACTTTCGTTCACGAAACTGATTGATATTTTCTGCTGCTGAGCTATTGACGGGCACTTTGTTATCTAAATGTTGCGTAAGAAAAAACTAAGATAGTCAGATGTATTCTATATTACTAATCATTTCACAGTCGTTTGAATTTTGTTTTAGTGAAACAGAATCAGGACTTTTCAGAGGTAGTAAAAGCTGTGATACAAGATTTCCCTGTAATGAATTTGATGCTTCACCGATTTTTATCTATTTCCGTATAAAAAATTCGATAAATGTCGAAAGAAGTCTTTTTTATCTATAACATATAAGTTCTTATCATTGAATTATTCTACAAAAGTAATAATCTTAGTTTAGATATATCAATGAAAACAAACTTTTTTTTTTATTAGTCGCTTCATTTATCGAGTAGTGTGATGCTTCTCTTTTGTGTTTTTCTCTTTTCTTGATTTGTCTTACGTTAGTGATTCAAAATGTCATTAACCTCCAAAATGAAACAGAATTGCAAAGACCAGGAGAAACCAGAAGAAAATCCTGAAAACCAGGATTCTCCTGGCTAAATCAGGAGGTTTTGCAACCCTGTTAGTATCTGAGAAGCGTCTCACAATTATTAAATACGATAGTGATGTTCAGCTAAAGTACAAGATTCTTTGAGATATTGAGCGCATTTTTAATTGTTGAGATTGCTTCTAATTATCTTAACATTTATAAAAAGTACATTACAATAACATCTTTGAAAAAGCAATCACGAATTTCATTCCTAGGGTGAACTTAATTGTCTCTTTATCTCTCACATGTTGCCATAGTAAGGCAAAAGAAAGGAAAACAGTAAAATTCATGTCGAAAATCTTCGCCTTCCTTGACAACTGTTAAATAAGGTAATTGGAAGATTAACACGTTCTAAATATAACAAAATTTTATGAAAAAATGGATAATAAAACATTCTCTTGTCATTATTGATGTTTCATTATTCAAACAGCATGATTGCTGAAAATATTTTCCATGATTTGAAACACAGCAGAGTTCCCATGTAATCTCGAAACTCATTTTAGACGCAGTCAGATGTGTTTATGCTGCAAATTTTGGCATCCTGGTGCGTTCCGGTATCGAGTTATGATAAAAACGCAAATAAATGCGTTTATAATTATCTTTTTAAACGCGTTTAAAGAACTTCGACGAGTTTTTTAGCGTTAATCAGCAAACGCATACGAACACATTTTTATTTTTATTTTAAAACGCGTGTGAACGCAATCTGTGTCATTTCTTGTATTAGATCGTGTGCCACAATTGAAACACAATTTATTCGCTATCCAATAAACGCCGTAAAATCGACAGAGTAGATAAAACGCGTTTCATGGAGGTATGGTTGAGTTCATGAAATGCCGAAAACGTGTTTCATTACACTGATTTCCGAAACACAATTGAATTCATAGTTATATAGTAGGTAGTGTCTGTCAATGAAGAGTGGTCAGACATGCAGCAAATCTAATATTTTTGTTTTTGAGTAGGGGTGTTACATTATCTTTACTGATCTTTATATTAAAGAATAAAGATAAATAAAACCTTTATATTTATAATATAAAGATAAATGAAATCTTTATCTGTAAAAATAAAGTTAAAATAAAGAATAAAGAAATATTTTCTTCAGTCATTGGTAAATAGATAAATAATTTGTATAACAACAGAAAACATTGATTCCAGTTCTTCCTTATCATCACTGACATTGCAGTGTGAAATAATACTAGCAAAGGATGGTGAGGCATAAATCATTTATGGAAAAAATCTAGTGTTCAAAATTTTTTTAGCCTTGAACTTCTTAATTTTCTTCGAGCTATCCGGAGAAGACCAAATTTTGGGTTTTTAAGGAAAAATATTTTTCTTTATTCTTTATTTTATGGTTATTAAATAAAGATAAAGCTACTTTTTATCTTTATTTTATAAAGATAAAGATTATCGTTATCTTTACTTTATAAATATAAAGATTTTATTAATCTTTATTTTTTAAAGAATAAAGATTTCATAAACTCTTCATTTTTCATTCTTTATTTTATAAATGTAAATAATTTATTAATCTTTTTTTTTGTAAAGAATAAAGATTTCATAAATTCTTCATTCTTCATTCTTTAGTTTATAAATATAAAGTAACACCCCTAGTTTTGAGGTTTTCGTTTTGATTTTTGAAATACGTCGAAAAAGATTATATTTCCAAACTAAACCAAAATTTCAAAACTTGTTTTGATTTTGGTTCATGCCTAAGAATGATAGTCATCGAAATCTGCATTTATACAAAAATAGGCTTGAGTATAACGGAGTTTGCTCTGTTTAAAATGCCACATTGCACTAGGAGCAAAGTCTTTGTGTTATATTTCGTCTTTGGAAACTGTTAATCAGCGGTAAAATATTCCCTTATTGATTCAGTTAGGTAAGAAAGAAATTTTTTTTTTATTGAATACGTATATGGTATACATGATATTTTTTCTTTTGAACTCTAAAATTCGGTCTTCGTTTATATATTGAGAATGGAATCAAATAAAGTTTAGTTTAACACATTGATTTTTATCAAATGAGTATTTCTGTGATAATGCATTTCTATTCGAAAGTTTTTATTGAAAATATTAGGCCATAAATACAACTGTATGCTTCGGCTTCCTTAAACTCGGAAGACACTTTCTGTTGCACACACGATAGATTATTATCTTGACATTATCGTTAGGATTTTCATCATCACTGTTGTATATAACTAAGTAAATTAGATGCATATTCTGTTTTTACTTTCAATTGTTTTTTAAATAAAAATTGCACAAGAATGTTCTTTGATGCAGAGTTTAGTATAATTATCTTTATTGTTCCTTATAATGAACAATGCATCGAAGTAAAACTTATTTTATGAAATTAAGAAAAACGGAAAAAAACGCATCGTAACCATTCAAAAAATTGTAAACAAACAATTTTTTTAATATTTTAATTTTTTAATATTTTAATTGAAATATCGATCAATATTCTATTCTAAAAAAACAAATTAAGTAAGTTTAAACAATTCTTAATACTATATGATCATTCATTCTATTTCCGATGGATAACTTAAAAGATTACAGTGCGACGGTTACGAAAAAACACAGAGACAAAGTTTTTTTATTTTATTCATTGGGATATCATTCTCATTTTCTGTAATAATACTTGTTATAGTGTGCTTATACTGATGGAAAAAATGTTAATTAATATTATTTTACTGCGCATGTGTACATTTATACCCTTCAAAGATAGATATATTTGTTCTTCTTAATTTTTTCAGTAACCAAGATTTTGCGTTTTTTTCCACTGTTGTTTCATTGATAAAAATAATGACTTATCTTGACTTCATTAAAATAAATATCCTAACTATATTTATTATACAAATTAGTAAGATAAGTCGATAGCTCTATTCGTAAACTTATCGAAAGCACTGTAAAACGATTAATTCATGTGATGCATGAACATAATAATAATATCCAGCATACTAGTAGATGATCTTGACTTCGATCTGTCCAGATTCTTTTGTCGTTCCTTCTGTACAAGATTCTTGCCTGAAAAAACAGATCTTATCTTTCTGGCAAGATTCGTGTAGACAGAATATTGACTGGTGAGACAAGAAATGTCTCGCCAGGCAAGATTCTTGTGTTCTTGCAATTCTTGCATGATTCTTGTTTCTTGCTTTTCTGGTATGATTCTTGTTTTCTTGCTTTTCTAGTATGATTCTTGTTTTCTTACAATTCTTGCCACTTTTGAAAAAATTCTTACAATGCAAATGAATTTCATTTAGACATTCATACGGTTACCTCCTTTTGGTCCTATTATATTTTAGCTTCAAATAAAAAAAATACAAGAAAAGTACATTACGTGTGCAAGGAAATATACAATAAGCTCATAACGCGTACAAAAAAATTAAGAAAAAAAAGAAACGAAAAACACTTGAACACAACTGTCTATTTAAAAAATATATCTGTTATAGTTCGTCCGCGTCAGCTAGAAAAAAAAAGATATAGTGTTCAAACTTCTATATGTTTATAAGTATATATACACAAAACATCATGTGATATTTTTCTTTAAGATATAATAAGAATCGTTGAAAGGAAAAGAAAAAAGATTGTTGTCTGAATTTCAAGAAATTTGAAATATCTTGTAATTCATTCCAGATTCAGATTTTTCTGATGAATCAGATTAGATTCATCTCATCTTGAACGTCAGGCAAGATTCTGGACAGAACGAAGTCAAGATCGTCGACTAGTACAATGTATGACTCAGCGCAAGTTATGTTCGGCTTGTAATCAACTGTTCATGGATTCAAATTTTGGTTCACGCTATCGTTGGAAAAATTACCACTCTGTTTCTCATGGTATTTGGGTGTTATATCATATACTAAAAAAAAGGTGCCAAACGGAACCTTCGAGATTTCGTGGAGCTGCACTATACTTTTTAGGTGTCCGTGGAGTTATACGAAATCTGTACAAGGTTCAGTAAAATTCAAGGTTTTGTAATATACTTTTATGAGTTTCGAAATTTAAAAAGGTTTCGTTGTAAACCTTTTTGAGTTTTGCATTCAAAAAGGGTTGTTAAAATACCATGTGAAGAGAGCGTATTCATGGCATATCGTAAAAAAGTAAAGCGATCTCTCTCGATATCGCATATAACAGAACAACTACATGACTAATGGTACAATCAACTGGTGCTGTCACAATTTCATTCAATCAGTTTTCATCAAATCTCATCGACAGACATCTGAACTCATCCTGGAAAATTTTGTATGCATTCATCGCTAACTATTTTCTCTCATCAGATTCCAGCGGTTATGATACAGAACGTGGAACATATTTAATGGTTCTTTTATTGAAGTATAATTACCCGCAATGCTATATTTTTTGTTAAGATTATTGTTTCGTTTTACATTGAACTAATTATTTTAGATTAGATCTTCGATCGAGTAGTCACTACATTTCAATTATTGCCACAAAAAGCAATTGTTGAATCTATAACAACAACTATTTGATGTGCGTATCTTATTGCATTCTTATTCTGATCTCATTCATTTCTTTATTTAGTGTTGATTCAAGTTTTGAGGTTTGGCTATAGAATCTGCACGTACATCATGTTACACTTGAACTATACTTTTTCGTATTAAAGGTTAGTTACCATAAGCATTAATAAATTCATTTTTCCTCTATTTAGATTCTTGGGAGAATTGCACTGTTGGTAAGTTATTATTATGAACGATAAATTCGTTCGTCGTCTATTTTAGTCCCTTCAGAATTCGATTATCGGTAATTTATGATGAGAAATAAAAAGTTCTTCTTGTTTCTATGTAGACTCGTCTTGAATTGTATTATTGGTGAGTACTGATAGGAAACGATAAATTAGTTACCTTCTATTTTAGTTCGTTAAGAATTCAACTATTGGATACATTACTATTAAAAATAATCAATTCATTTATTCTCTATTTAGATTCTTGGAACAATTCTATCATTGGTAACGTACCATTGGAATTACCTAATTCGTTTATTTTCTATTTAGGTTTTAGAAAGAATTCTATTTTTTGTAATTTATCATTATAATAATAAATATGTTTCTTTTCTATTTAGGTTTCAGCAAAAATTCTATAAAGGGTATGTTCCAATAATAATTAATCAATTAATTTATTGTCTATGCAGGTTGAGGAAGAATTCTATAAAGGGTAAGTTACCATTATATTTAATCAATGTGCTTATTTTCTATTTAGATTTTAGGAAAAATTCTATTATTGGTCAGTTACCGTTAGAATTAATCAATTAATTCATTCTATATTTAGGTCGATGACGAATTCTATGACTCGGAAGGTACTAGTATAATTAATATATTCGAATATTTGCTATTTAGGTTCTTGACAGCAGTGGTATTATTTTCATAAACGTATCAAAAAGAATCAATAATGTTTTTCATAAAGCTCAGGCAAAAGAATAACATCCTTTGTGGGTGTGGGTGTTATTCCAAAAGGAATTATCTGTGTTGACTTGTTCTCGGTTTGATAATGTGGATAGTGTAGCTGTTCCCATGAGAAGGGACTGAAAAGCTCTTGTCTTTTCGGTTTCGATGAGATAGTCTAAATACTAAGATAATGGACGTTGTGTTGTATAGCTCAATAGGTGACAATCAGAATAGTAGTGGTAGAGCCGTGAGAAGATACGTTAAACAGATTGAGATCGCCAGTGCGTTCGTTGTTAAGAGAGCTGCGAAAGCAGAGATTTATACATGAGTCTTGTATTAAATAGTGGTGTAAGCTGCATTTGTAGTAGAGTATACTATTCAACGAAACCTTTCTCCGATACTGCGTAGCTTATTTTATGGAACGTGAAGAGCGAAACTCTTTTTTTTTATAGGGAATACAATTATTGTCTTTTACGAAACTTAAAAGGTTTCGATTTCGTTTCAAAAATCGGAACTTTTTAAGGTTTCGTGTGACACCTTTTTTTTCAGTGTAGCTTAATATGATGCATCGGTTCCATTCCGACAGAGTGATGATAATTTTTAATCTTTTTTGGGGAAAAAAGTAAACGCGTTCTAATGCATCTTGTATCCATACGAGTTTAGACGCGTTAGGTCACCCTCGATGAGTCTGCACCCCGGAAAATGTTGCATTCTAGATGCGTTCTGATGCGTAAAGTGCCATCGTTCACAAACGCTCAGAGACATGTTACGACTCGAAAAAAAGTTACATGGGATTTTTAGAGAGAAAAATAACTCGTAAGTCGCCGCTTTTAATATGGTTTGTTTAACATTCCCTAGTGAAAATACTCATCAAGCGAGTACGGCCTTCCAGTATGAGTACACAAAAGACTCGTTGGAGTACTCGTGAAATTCTCTGTGTATCTTTAATGTTCGTGTACTCAAGAGAGTACTCGCAGAAGTTGACTTTCTGAAATTCACTCGTATACGATAGTCTGAGTACTCAAAGTAGTACTCGATTTTGTGTTTCGATAAACACCAATGTATTAACATGTAAAAAGTTAAATAACATTGTATAAAAGCAAAAAGTAATGAAATTAATTAAAAAATATTAACGAAATATTTTGTGGATATATTGATTTTATCCTTCATGCTTAGTAGATGATTCATTTTTGTCTATATAACGATTGGATATATCAAATCAATTATCATTTCATTTTGCGAACAGAGACACATACATATATAAATAGACTTTTCATTTTCAACTGTTCAATTTTCGAATAAAACAAAGTATGTTTTTTCAATGTGTATAAACAATAATCTGATAACTTTTAATATCTAAATTTCAGATTAAATTTTGTCTCAGATTAGTTAAGAGTTTTTTTTTGTTACTAAATAGCAATCCATGGTTCATGTCACGAAGTTTCTTTTTTATAAGGATCGTTTTAACATTAAACTTCTTAACAGACACGAATTACATGAAAAAAACTATTTAATAATTTTTAAATTAATTTTTCGTGCTATTGAGTGCTGTATCGTAACAAATTTTAGCATTCTTTTTTCTGTAGTTTTTTGTATCTGTGAATTCATAGTTGTAACGATAAATAGGGGACCCTGTTTGAGATTGATATATTAATGACAAACTGGATAGAGGTGGAGTAGCTTACAGTTACTCTAGGCAATGATGTTTATTCACTTCTTCACATATTCAGAGTGTAACAACTTCATACATAACACACGTATATATAGGAGAGAGATGTAAGAGAGACAAGAGAGAGATATATTAGAACAATAGAAAGTGAACAGAAAGAGAAGGAAGGAGAATCATCGAAGCGTGCCATCAATATCGGCACAATAGTAATCAAATATCCTTTTCGAAAACATTGAGCATTCATTTGTCTTGAATGATATTTTATTGTCTTCTATATGTGTTAAGTGTTGTTTTTTGAAATATAATATTTATGTAATTTATAGACAATAAAATACTAAAGTATCTTGGTATTATAAATCATTGCATTGTACTAATTTACCATTGTTGATAGATTAACGAAATAGAATCCATATAGTATAAAAAATAGTGAACTAAGTAAAGATGCATGAGTAAATCTTGGAAAAAGCTACCAGAGTAAGTGGAAGACGTGTGGGTAGTACTCATAGAAAACTCAGTTGTATGGGGCGAGTACTCAGTAGTCGTACTCAACCGGTCAAAATCTAGCTCGAGTACTACTGATGAGTACTCAAACCCCATGAGTGCTCATGAGTACTCGTGACATTTTCTAGAGTGAGTACTTTTTGAGTACTACCCTATGAATACTTTCACTAGGGTTGTGCTTAGTATTACTGTCAAATCAAATAGATTTTTGTGTCGCCTCTAAATTATTTTACTTTGATAACACCTTCGTCTACAACAGACTAAATATTTCACCATGGTCTATATCAGGTGTAACATGTCTGCAGATATTATTTTCTAAAATATCTCAACAGAAAAGTTCAATGAGACATACAGAGAAGCATGTCTTTTTAAAAACAGACTATGCAATGAATCCTTCTTCCGAGGTCAATTTTATTTTGATGTCAAAATCAACTGCAATCGTGTCTGTTTTTTATGTAAATCGAAACAGATGTCAAGCCATGAAAGCAAATATTAGTACTAATGAAAAGATGAATTATTAATAATACCCTTCTCAACTAGTACGCAGTCCACTCCGGCCGAATATCTGAATTTAATTCATCTATTTAGACCTTCCATGATATATTAGAAAAATACGATTTTATTTTCATCAATTCTATTAGTGGTACAATTTTGATGATTGATCGAAGATAGCTGATGACTATTGTGCTTGAAACTAAAATAATCATGTGTATTGTAAAACTATTCTATTATTTACCTACAGATTTTAGAAAAATATAGAGATCCATCGTCCTTGGTTGATCAGCAACAATGCTGTAATTATTCATATGTTTTTCAATCAAATATTCAATTTATAGAATAGAAATTGAATACTATTATAAAAAATAATATAACCATCAACCATAAGAAAAATGATAACAATGGAAGTATAAAAGAAGTTCTCTGAACGCACACAATATAGTCAGGTTTTTTCCATGAGTCATATCTTATGTTTCATCATGCAATTTTTAAGGAATATTTTCCTGCCATTTGAATAATAAAGCGTTTGTCAGATTCTATCTGTAACCTCATGCGATTGTCACTTGTTTCGATGCTAAATAATGACAGCGTTTGAAGTTCTTTTAAGCAGACACACACGCTTTACAAGCGAAGGATGCATAAACCTTAAAAGGAATTATTTATTTTATCGATGGCATGCAAACCTTTTTACATTGACGACGAGTTTTAACACTTGCGAATTTTCAAAAGAACACTCAAATCGTGAAGAAATGTTTGATACGTAACGTAATAGTAATTCACTGTATAAGGAATTAAATCGAGAGACATAAAGATGACTGGAGTATCAATAAAGTTCCTCTCTGCTTTTCATTCTTTGCTTTTCTATTAAATGTTGATGACGATAAAGTTTTTCCGTTCGATTCACATTCTGTTATGGTGTATGATTGATGAACACATGAACATTTATGAAAGGAAAATGTCTCAAGTCCTCCTCTTGTCTCTTTTTATTCTCTCCGTTCATATATATATATATATATATGTTAGCGTTGACTTTACAATTCAGTTGACTTTAAAAGGTAACTAGTTGATTTTAAAATATTTCTGAATAGCTGGAAAGAGAACAAAGGAGTATTTCGATTTATTTTAAAGTCGACTAAAACAACCAGTTGCCTTTTAAAGTCAACTGAATTTTAGCGTCAACTCCGACATATATATAAATATATATCATACGTCGTCACTAAAGTTTTCTTAATCTTTCATCAGTTCCGTATGTTTTTTAAGGAAATGCATCAAATTACGAACAGAACATAAAACAAAGATCAAGTATTGTAGTTTTTTCTTTTCTTCACATAACTGGTTCCATTAAAATTATAAAATATTGTGCGGTTGATATTTTGGTTGGCCGTCATAATGTCGAAAGGAAAGATGTCAAAAAAATTATATTGACATGAAACATTGTCAATTAATATTTTAGAGAATTGTAAATAATATAATGTATTTTTTTATATGAAATTAAGCTGAAATGTTAAGGGTGAGAAATGTTTCTTTTAATATGTCATTTTTTCACGAGCTTCACGAACCTCAAGTTTTTCTTTTTCTGGAAGATGACTATGATTGCAAACAGTTTTCATCAATCGATTATTTTAATCAGTATGCGCTTTAGTTGCTCAATAATTAATAGTGCATATTCAATTTTTCTTAGTTGTTGTGACTTTATTCAACTCCTTTATTTTACTTGTATCACTAGTTAGTCATTCCTATCAATACTGAATAAAATTCTACACTAGTAAAATTATAAGAAAAAACAATGAAGTATATGTGGTTACAATCGCCATATACTTGAGACATCATTGTTTTTTATTTTTCACTTTCGACATTTTTCCAGCACACCAATATTTTACATTAGTATGCTGCTTTTGTTTCACTTTTATTATGAATATATATCAATAAATAAAGAATGATCATACTTTTTTTTTATTGCATTTTATTATAGATAATCAACAAGCATGAACGTAACGTACGATTCAAGCCGTGATCTTCGACGTACTCGATTAATTCTTCTATCGACACTGTTTTTTATTGGCTTAACTGGTTGTTCATTAGTTTTAATATGGCTAATACGTTATACACGATGGAATGCACGATCAGCTCGTGTCTGTTCACTTATTCTCAATTTAATTATTGCTAATTTATCCGTTTATATATTTGCTACTGGCGTACAAATATATTGGGAACTTCAGACGAATCGACAATGGCCATTTAATGATCTACTTTGTAAGTTATTGAATACGGATAAAAATCGAATATAAAACACTAACTTTGTATTTCTTCTAGGTCGAATTGTAAAATTTTTTCAAAGTTTTTCTATCCTATCATCAACATATATTGTTGTTGCCATGGCTATTGATCGCTGTATTGCTATTGTGACACCATTAAAAGTGGGGAAAATTCGTGTAAGTACTATCAGAATAAATTACAAGAAGTTAAAAGTTCAACTTATTTGTCTAGGTCTTGTATCTATGCGGTAGCGCGTGGACACTTGCAGGTCTTTTATCAACACCGAATTTTTTTATATTTCATTTACAAGTAAATGATACAATTCGTTATTGTACGGCAATATTCAATCAGCAATCATCTCGTACAGGACGTCGAGTTTATTTGACATTTATTTCACTTGTCGTTTACTTCATTCCATTTCTTGTTTTGGTATTTAGCTATACATTAATTTTTATCAATTTATTATTTCATGAACATGATCAACGAGATTCATTTCTCCGGCGTTCATCACCAGCATCAACATCATCAGCATTTTTCTCTTGTTGGTCAAAATTATTTAATAATAAAGGCTCGGCAGTCGGATTCCTGAAACCAAAAAATCATCAACGAACTAGAAATTCATTATCGAATCATTTATATATAGAACAAAAAGTGGTAGATAGATATGCGAAAGCTCGATCAAAAACTTTTCGTATGGTAAGTTTAAAAAAATCTAATAAAAATGTTGCTCCATAGTTTTTCTTTTGTCTCATGCTTTAGATTATTGTACTTGTTCTATTTATGATTACATTTGGTGCACCCTATTACTGCTTAGAATTATACGTTGCTTATGCTGGTCGTCAACCATCCGATACAATATTAGCCTTAGCTGGTGGTGCAGCGGTCGCACCTTCATCAATAGATCCATGGATATTTCTTCTATTTTGGGTGAATTGGAGCAAACCCACCGAAGCTAATAATCTACGAAAATTAATTAATTTAAATTTACAACGGCAAAATTGGACTCAACCAAGACGAAACAATCGATTCAATACATTTCGTACATCGTCACCAGCAAGTAATCCAAATCAACATCATATTCTTGTTTCAAATTCAGCCCGTCCTTTGCCGTCCACTGTTAACAACTTGCGAAAACTTGAACTATGATGATTCTAACAGATGTATGTAGTATAATCAATGAAATATATATTCATGTTAAAATTTTATTTTCTATGGAAAACTAAAACATAAATAATAGAACAAACGAAGGATGAATTATGATAGCAAAAAGAACACATCATTTGATCAGTTTTCCTTTCACAGCATCTTTAATGAAGAACACTTGTAGTGGTATATCACTATGTTCATATTCGACTTTTGAATAAAGATTTTTCACCGAATCAAAGTAATCTGTAATTGGTTTAAATCGACAACCATCACCAATGATAGCCCATAATGGTTCAATTGCTTTTTGTAATCCATAAATGAATGGATCAGTTTGAGAATCAGCGATAATGTGTTCAAAGAAAATGAAAGTTCCACCTAGCTTTAATACTCGATGAGCTTCAAGAAGAACTTGTTGTGGTAATGGATCTGGTATGCTGCATAAAACTAAAGTCATAATAATTGTATCAATAGTATTCGATTCAATATCAAACATATCTGTTGCTGAATTATTTGAGAGACGAACTCCAAATGGAATATCCCACTGTTGAATAAAATTATAAAAATATGAATACATATGAACGTTAGGTTCAATTCCCGTATATGATTCAATATTTGTATTATTATATAAACATGGAAAATTTATTCCTGTACCAGCACCAATTTCTAATATGTGACCTTTGACATCAGAATGTCTTAATAATTGATTACATCGTAAATTCATCATAGCAGTATTATTAATATCGGACACGTTATTTAAAAATTTTGCAAAAACTAAGAAAAATACTATGAAAAAATAGAATTCAATAAAATATTTTAACGTACATTTTTGTCGAAAAACTTCGTCTATTTTCAAATAGCCAATACCGATTGCAATTAAAGCAACTATAAAAGATAAACTTCCGAAAAGAAATTTAATACAGCGACCCATATCTGAATGAAAATCAATTTTTATAAAACCAACAGATTGATTTATTCTATGCGCTATAACGAACTGTATGCAAAGAATTAAAATGGTATCTAACAGTAAATATAGCGAGCAAACGAATACTTTGGAATAGAAGAACGTTGTTTTGAAAATAATCTCTACCAATCATAAGCGCCACCAATTGTTCGTTCGTTTTATCTTAACCATACATTTTAAACGTAGCCTTCTTGTTTGCACGAAAGTAAATAACCGCGATGATTCATTTATTAAAATTGCAAGTTAAGTACTTATATGAATGATAAGAATTAATCATGTAACGTTCATAAAAATACACACTACATTTTTTGAACATAATAGCTCTACGAATAAATATAACACATCGGGCTCAATTTGACAGTATCGACAGATTTCATATTAAATATCTCTAATTTTAGCTAACTAAATTCACTAGAATTTCATGTTTATATTAAAGACTGTTATTCATGTCGCATTTAGTATTGACAATATAAGAGAGACTACTAAGAGTTCGATTAACACATGACGTCTACCATACAGAAAATAATTCATCAGTCTTTTTATTATTACAATGAATAATTTATGATGTATATTGAGACCAACAGATGACCCTCATTTCAGAGTCATTTATTGACTACATTCTGCTCTATATATGAGTTTATCAGATGCGCAAAAAAAATATTGAAGATAAGAATAATTATAATTCTATAGTTTTTTGTTGCCAAATTAGAGTTTAGACTTTAAATTTCATTTTCGTCCCTGTAACTCATTCTACGTCTTAACTGAAAAGTTTCAGTTAATGATTTACATCGTGTTTGACTGTGGATATATTTTTTCGATACGCTCATATACTCATTCCAAACGTAAGTAAATAATTGTTGGCTGAAATGTTGTTTAACTGTAGAGCTAATGAATTAATCATTCTATTCAACTCCTTGTGTTCTTCAAAAAGTTCAATAGTCGTAGTCATGATAACAAAAAAATTATCTTATCGTATAAAACATCGAATCGCCTTGTATACGCATATAAAAAGAATCAATAGTGTATTCGATTCTAACGAATGAGGCTTGTTCTAAATTTCAATAATTTTTCTCTACCATTTAGTCTATTCACTTTTTATTTTTCTAGTCTTTTGTTGAGATTTATATTTTGAAAAAAATATTAAAATCAATATTCGATTATTTTAGGTATGAAAATTATGTCGACAGATTACTTTGACATATTAAAATAATCTTACTCAACATAGAAAACACATTTGATACTCTATCTATCGATTCAAAAGTTGCCAAACGATTTGAAACCAAATAAATACATCAGGCATATCGTGCCGTCACGCTTGTTTGAAGATGGACAAAGAAAAATATTTCATTTCTAACAAATGAAGAATAATTTGACCTGAAAAAAATAAAGCAGCTATCCGTTATGGAATCATTCGCTCTTAAACTGCTGAATTTGCTGTTTGACTGTTACATGTTCGTATTGGAAGCATCTTTTCTAATTTCACAATATATATGTGGCAGTAGAGTTTAGAATTTAGTTGAGATTGGAATTGTTGATTATTCTATAAATGTGATGAGAGAGTGATTCAGAGAAATAAAATTTTATTAGTGAGTGATATGAGATAGTTTGATTGACTGTGTAGATTCAAAAACACGTTGTTGTTTCCAAGATTAATTGTGTCAATCTTTCATGATTAAAAAGAGCGGAATGAGAAAGATTCTGAAAAGATGCTTATTTTAATACGCGGGACATTGGGACAGAGGGACATTGATTTTTCTCTTTCGTTCTGCAATCGAAGAAAAGACTGAAAAAGATTTTCGCCAAATCTCGAAGAAAGAAAAAAGATTTTAGCTACATTTATTTCGCAGTACGGGTCTCGAGCAGGTGGGATGGGAATGGAGCGAGTTTTTATATCGAATGATATGGAAGAAAAGTAAAAGTGTTTTTTTAAATTTTTAATGAAATTAATAAAGAAGTTTCTTATATGAGAGTACTCGATTTGATGTGTTATTATCTACAATCGTTCTTCGTTAAAAACAAATAAGCTAATATAAAAGAAATTTCGTAATTTATGTCTAATCATAGTCTGTTTCATAGTGACGATTATCAATTATAAAAGCTTAAATGAATAAAGAAATGATGACAAAAAAGTTAGATATTAATAGATTCTACTAAATATTTAAAGTGTAAAACTCGGATAAATAAGTATTTATTTAATGATATAACATTATTGTCATAACCAACGAAGTATTTTATTTTCTTTTAATATTAAAGTACCAGTTCAGCAAGATAAATTAATTACTATATGACTCCTACAAGCGAGATGAGAGCGCGTTGAGATAAATGAAAAATAAGAATTNTTTTCTTTTGTTTTAGATTTCTTTTTTAAATTGGTGACCATATTATGATCAATTAGAAAATAGTTTGCTAAATCTAACTCATAGAAAAAAGTTTCCATATCGTTCATATAATTTTATTTGCATTTTGATTTTCGAAATTCTTTTCTTCTTTTCTTTTCTTTGCTTCGCTCTCTTTTGTGTCTATTTTCTCTATCTTTAATTAAATCTATTATTCCAATCTCAACTAAATTCTCATGTCAACTGTAACATATGTGTTGTGATTAGAGCAATGCTACCAATGTGTATCAATTTGTACAAACATAACGGTGTTACACTGCTTTGGTCGATCAAATTTGAGTCACTTAAAATGCTCAGGTCTACTAGATTTTCACACTTATTGATCTTTTCTGTGCATATAGCCTCTGTACAGAAAGGTTACCGTGAAGGATGATAGTCAATATTTTCCCAAAAAAAAACATTCTCTGTTTGAGAATTGAAAATACAATTTAGGATGCTAAAATTCCATTTTTTTTCTCAAGAAAATATATGCATTCAATGATGCGCAGAGATCTCTCTATTTCGAAGGGAAAAGTTTTCAAAACTTGATCAGCGAAGTGTGACACTACCTACCTCATTGGTAACAGCCTAAAATGTCCCCAAAAAAAATGTCCTTTCAACAATCTCCCCGACATTTCGTCCTTGAAAAAATGTCCTTCGGTAAAAATGTCCCTGAGAAATGGTCCTTAGAAATATTGTCCTCCGAAAAAATGTCTTTCATTTTTAAGATGTGCTTTCTGTAAAACACGAACTGCTCTTATTCATAAAAGCAATCATGTGATATAATCAGTACAACGAATAAAATTCTAATTTATTTTCCACTTGCGACAAAAAAAGAAAGTTCTTTTAATAATTCTTGTGGATCAATTTGGTTTTTGTCGAGTCGTTCATAATTCTTTCATACGTTGTTCACCAATTTTTGGCTTGGGTCACTTTGCACGATGTTTCATTCAGCTATTAATCTGAAAATTACGTTATGAACAGTAATTGTTCCAGAAAATCTTATAAATGTATCATCAGAATTTGTATGCAAAATTACATTACAACTTCGGTTTGTACATCGCCAACATTTATAGTTTTCTTTCGATTAAAATTTAAAAATTGTAAATTATAACCATTAAAAATTAACATAAATTTTTCTTTATTCGAGTATGTTTTTGTAATAGTTAGTTTAGTTGGACTTGGTTGTAAAAATGAATTTTCAGGTGATTGAGATGGCGATAAACATTCAGTTTCATCAATAGCTGTCAANTTTTTTTTATTTAGCCAAAAGAACTGGTGGCCATTTTATGATCCTTACAGTATGATGACATGTTTTTATTCACCTTTCATTATATAGTTGTGATGCATATTTCCTGATTTGATTCTATTCCATTAAGCAACGTTGTCATTGATTTCTATTACACGAAGTTTGTTAAGTAGTTAAAATCCCAGTATCGCGCCCTCTGTTGCTTACATCGATACAGACGTATAAATCATACTAGGTAGTGCACGCATTCAAGACACAACAAAAACATCAAATACATTTTGCCGTCAATTTGAGTACCGTTAGTCGAATAGACATTGATCCCACAATAAATCTGCTCACTATTGCTAGCAAAAATGTACCTATGCTACTCACTGCAATATTTAAGATAGACAAAAAAAATCAAGAAGCAACCAAATGACTCAGTAAAATTTGCGGATTTCCTTCAAAACTATTTGGAATACATTAATACTTTTAATAATATTAGCCATTTGGCACGACTGTATACGGAGCAACAGAGATTATTCTTTGGAATTTTGAGAATTCGAAAATGAATTTACTCAACATGCCTTTAATCTTAATGTAGGTGTTGAACTAATGTTCATGTTTGTAAATGAGCGACACGACGATCGTGCTCAAGTAAAGGATCTCATCGGCTTGCAACAATGTATAAGTTCTGTATTAGAGAATCATTATCAGATATGTTATCCACTTTTGCCATTTTTATTTTGAATGTAAAATATATTTCTGTGTAGTATTTGGAAGTATCGACATCTTTCAAATGGTAAATGGTGTGATCCATGTTGTTCTGAACTTATTTTCGATTCGAATGTCGAAATATTTAAAGGCTTTGGAGAAGATGGGCATGGTGGTGGATGGGAGTTTGGACCTATGCTGATTGAAGCATTTGATGTTTCAAAAGTGTCCCTTTGAAAACTAACTAGGTTAAAATATGTTTGCTGAAACAGAGATTCAGAAAAATATGGTTAAAAAAGTAGAGTATTCTTTTATGTCTGATCGAATAGTCAGGCCAAAGCCTTATCTAGATGAGGTATCATCACTATTGATTATGGAAAGCTTTATATCTTAGTTACGAGATTACTTTTGTACGAACAAAAATGCATGAAACACTAGAATCGAAGTCAATATGTGATACAGTATCAAAATGATAATAAAAAAAGGACCAGATAGATAAATAAAAATAGAAGAAGCCAAGCACGTAGGCTTCTTTACTATTATGTTACTGTTTTACTTCATGTCATCAAAATATGAGTATTCGAGCGGAGCAGTTCTCATGTTTTATTGTGACGCTCACGTGAAAAATAATGTAAAAAGCACGCTTTGTTAGACAAGGAGATTCTCATGTAAAGTAAATAGTTTGATTCTATTTATTATGTAATGTTATTATGTTCACTTTTTAATTGTTCCTATCTGGCATGATATCCGGTTGCTGAATAATTTGTATATTCCGATGAAAAAAAAAGTGAACGTCAATATACGTGTGTTGTAGTCAAAGCATTTATTAAACGCATCAGCAAAACAAAAAATACAACTTTGAATCAACCATAGTCTGTACTATTCCATTCAATCTTTGCAATTATGTCTACGGTTCAAATGTTGCAGATACTAAGAAATAGTAAGTTTTTTTTTAGAAAACTAACGGTCTATTGTTCTGCGTATTCTTCAATGCTTAGATTGTTCGATCTACGATCCGTGCGGTTCATATGGCTACTGTTATGATGACGATAAAGGTCAATGGACTTGCGAATGCAAGTTTTGGTGGCAAGGAACTCTATGTGATCAACGTTCGTTATATTATAAGTTTATTTTTTCGACGCTACGTATATTGTATTCATTTTCGTCTAGAATCAAGCAGTGGCAAACAAGTGATTGCTCTGGGCGTCATATTAGGATTCATGATGATCGTTATATTTGGTATTCGTTTGCATCGCTACTTGAAAAAGAGATCTAAAACTGTGACATTAAAAACTCAATTCAAGTAAGAGATTTGATTATTGAAATGAAATTGAATATTTTTTTAAATTGACTATAGATGCAAAGATATTAAAATAAATCAAACGTCTTCAGGAGAATTATCCAAAACACGTTATCCTTCTCATAAACTCTCTCATTTCCTGATGGGTCTAAGTACTAGTTTACTTTGCTTTTTAACTTTGTCAATCAAGTGGATTTTGCTTAAACCAATTCACATTAGCATGACTGAGAAACTACATCAGCGCCTACCTCTCTTCTTTCAACAACATGCCTTCTGTTCGATCATTGAGTTACGCAAAGAATTCAATATTATAACTTTTCCAATAGCCTGTCTCTTGATACTTATGTTTGCTATGATGCAGAAACGGAATCAATCAAAAACGAATCGTTGGTTTCAAATTTATGGAGCTTTGCCCATACCCATGGATGTTTTTGCTCATGTCAAACGAACATTTTCCGCAGTTATCTTTGCTATTTATGCTGACGAATTATTACGTATTGCAAAGGAATTGGTCAGCGGTGACGATACACCATCAGATCAAGGTTTTTTCGTGTAGAATACAATTTCAGTTAATTGTAGTGTTGAGGAATTTGTTTTTTTTTTGTTTCGTTCCAGGAGTCATTTTGGTTTATGTGTTACAAATTACTAGAGTTCTCATCATCGGCCTTCGACGTTATCCTATTCTTGCTGCCGTCTATTTGAATACAGTATTTACTTTATTGTGTGCAACTCTATATGCTTGGTTTGATTTTGCCATCGCTATATTTCACAGTAGTTTATGTCAGAGTGAATTTTATCCAACTGACAAAAACTTCAATAATACTGAAGGACAAAAATTAATTACAAACTTTAATTACTATGGTACTGGTAAGAAGTTGCTCTATTTCCAGCTGGGTATAGATGTTCCTCAGTATTTATGTCTGGCTTATATTAGTATCAAATTACCAGTATTTTTATACAGACGTATTCGACGGCCGAAGGAAACCATCGATGGATTGACGCGTGAACAAGAAGTTTTGTTGCATTCTTCGTTACCTCATTCGACAGAGACTCAGTATGTGAGAAATTTGTTTGGAATAACAGTGATCGGTCCTTCCAATCATCGATTCGCATGGATTTCTCGATACATTTACCATTGGCGAGACGACTTTCGATTTTCATCACGTGTTCTCTCGGTTTATGCATCTGTTTTTCTTCTTCTCTTTTTCATCACAGTTCAGGTTAACCAGTTTTTTCAATTGCACTTCGCCTGGATAAGCATATTTTTGCTTCATTGTAATATTTTCCTTTCGTTTAGATGGTTCTTCGTGGTTTGCCGGTGTTTCATGAACTGCAAAAATTTTTACAAGGATTGATCGATTTCATCATCAGTATGATGAATTCATCGCGAGAAAAATCGGCGCAAAAGGCAAAATCAGAATTTCAACTTCCCGATCTTGTTCAAGTCTATCTGATAGCGACCATCATTACTTTGACGATTATTATCAGTCAGTTGCTTGTTATGCTTGTTGCCATTCGTCGCAATCTCCTACAAGCTTTTCGTGGAGACGACTGTGAAATTCCTCAACGAACACCATCAGACAGCATAGAACAAGCTGGTAGTAGTGTTCATTTTGCTGGCTACTTTATCGGATATCTTCTATGGGGCTACATGCTCGTCGGAGTTATAGCAATTATCATCGCACTGATTGGTTGTTCATTTATTCGTTTCGGTAGTGTTCGTTTCGTTGAAGATATTCTCAAAAGGGTCATTCCAATTTTGTTAATTATCGGCTTTAAGAATTATTTGAACGATATTCTATCTCAATATGTCTTTCTACATCAAGATGGCAGTATTTTATCGTTGAAAAATCGTCGTCTATTTATGGTGTTTGTTTATTTTAACTTCTTCCTGGATGCTTTTCTTGGTTTAGTTTCTTCAATAATCCGTATTGGACGAAGTATCATTGGTGGCATTCTTTACATGTGCCGTTTGGATTATGCAACGACAGGAAGAAAGTTAGAAACAATGGACGAAGGTTTCAGTGCCTATTGTGGTTTCATTCATATGGAGTGTGCTCATCGGCATCCAGTGATGCTATTTTTTGCCAGTCATCTTCTGCGACAATATCTCGGATCATCAACAAAAGTATCTCGAGCACGCCATAAATGGCATTTAGGTGTGTTTTTATTAACTAATCCAATATTAATTTATCGGCGAAAAGCATATCTTGCACGATTTCATATAACTGAAAAGCGCTTAATGTTAATGGGCCTGAAAGGATCTCAGACGGACTGCATTGAACAACCAACCCACAAAACCAATCAGCATGTTAGTAACATCTCACAAGTTGATATGAACGATTTGATGCAACAGCAACAATATTTTTAATGCTACTCGTTGTTTTCCTTTTAACTCATGAACTGTTCTGTATTGAACCAATTAGAAAGATCTAAGTTTAACTTTTCTGTATCTTCAATAAAGGAACTCACCGATGGCCTAATTTCGACAAGAGACTTAATTGAAAATTCATGTCTATGATTGAACATAGCAGGATTTACGTTAGTCTTATCAGCTAACATTTTATATTTTTGAATAGCTGATAATTTTCATATAGAAAACAGGTAAAAACTAAATAGATATTGTTTTTAAATGAGTTCCAGCGAAAGAAATAGATATTCTTTTTTTGAGCGCTACAATCGATGGCACAAATGTTATAATTGACATAATACACTTGATACACAATTTTACTAACTAACATACTATTTTAAGTAAACGAAGAAAAACAACACATAAAATCAGTCTCGAATCGTAATTGGTCGATGAACTACTCGTATCATCTGTGCTAATGTTGTTGATTGGCTGGTTAGTTTACTTGCATTCTATCACTATTTTTTTCATTTTGTCTTTGTCTCAAAACAATCATGTGGGTCAAGCCTTCAGAAATATTAGTAAATTCTAGTTTACATTTTTTTTTCTAAAATTTGATATGATATTTTATTCTATGTTTATTAGGTGACCGGATTTTGGTAGTCATTCATTATTGTTATTTTCATATGTATGATTCTATGAATATCTAATATAGGTCTACAGATCGAGCGAATCCATATTTTGCATTACAACGTCGTCGTGGTCACGATGAACAACAAAGTGGCTTTGCAAGTCTCTTTGTTGCTACGATTGATTCTGTGCTAGATAGCAAAGTACGAGATAACTATAAACAACAATGTTTATGAAATATTTTTCGTAGACAAATCGCTATCGAATTCTTCATCAACGACCTGATTCAGAAGTTTATCATTGTAAATTATATGAAAATATATTTCGGTCGAATTAATTCATTTTTGTGTTTAGTAATTGCTGAAGCAGATACTAGGGAAGAAATTGAAGAACATTGGAAATGGATCGAAGAATATTTAATGCCAACACTTGGTAAACGAATCAATTGATTTTTAAAACTAATGTAATTTTTTCAGGAGGAATTGATGCCGGTATTGATGTTACTGATTATGTGGAATGTAAAATAAAAAGTTTATGTGCACAAGTAGATGAAGCTGAAATAGATGGTAAAAATTCCAAACAAAAAAAAAGCATTAAAATGAAAATATATTCTTGATCATAGATTTTGAATCTGAAAAATTCAAAAATGCAATAAAAAAATTCCATAAATTATTCAATGTACCAGTCGATGAGAAGCTTGTTACGTGTAAGCGTGTACACTAAAGCAGAAAAAAAGCAATCGGAATTTCGTTTTTCTAATATCTATCATCTAAAATAGATTATTCATGTTCTTATTGGCGTGGACGTGTTCCTCGTCAAGGTTGGCTTTATTTATCGGTTAATTATTTATGTTTTTATTCATATTTATTGGGCAAAGATATAACTATTGTACTTAAATTTACTGATATAACTGTATGTAATAGATTGTTTTTTCCAATGAATTTTATTGGCATTTTTTTAGTCTCTCGAACGTGTTCAAGCATATTTATCAGAAACGATACGTGTTGGAACACGTTTTCATGTACATGATTTTTCCATGTTTCGAAATATTGAAGAAACCTATCAAATGATGGAACAATTAGCAAATTTTGCTGCTAAAAAGTAATTGGTTTTGTTTGTTATTAATATTGTATCGGTCGTTTTTCATAGGTTATTATCTGAGAAAGGTGCATTTCGTGAAGAAGAGTATTTTCCTGCAGTGACTAAGTATGTATGATTTACTAATCGATTGGCATTTTTTGATATTTAAAAGTAAACTTCTGTAGTGAAATGGTTTTTCAGACAGCAGAAGGGTAAAAAATCATTAATTCATGGTGTTATAAAAATAGGCAATTCTAACTGCTTCATAATCTATTCGAGTCTTTTTCTCATTTTTTTTCTGCGACGCAGTTGCGACCAGTAATGCATTGCTTTTCAAATGAGTTTTATCTCATTCTATTGAGCTGAGAGAAAACTGTTGCTTCTATTTATTTGTTACTGAGAAAGCGTTTTTAATTTCGTTGTTTGTTTAGAAAAACGGCACCTAAAGTAATATCTCAATTAAAACGTGATCTTGATGCCAAAACTCGCAGTGAACATTATCGATCTCGATTTCGTTTACCATTAAATGAACGGTTAGATGGTGAAGTACCATGCCACTTATGGGCACCGTATAGCCGTTCGAATGTATCTGGCAAATTTTATATATCAACCAATTTTGTTTGTTTTGCTAGTAAAGTAAGATTTCAATTTTTCTCTTATTGACATTCATTATTGACGAAAAAGAAAAAAAAGGTTTATCATCAAGTCAATTTAATTCTTCCATTTCGTGATATAATGGTAGTTGAAAAACAACCAGAAACTTCAAATATACCAGATATTGAATCGCAATCGGCATTAATAATCATAACAAAAGAACGAGTATTTATACGCTGTGTTTTTTTCTTCTGTTACTATTGCTATAGAACATTGATGTCTATATATTTAGGCTGGAACATTTACTTTTTCAAATTTCAATGATCGAGAATTTGTTCTTAATAAACTATCAACGTTATTATCTCAATATAGTGAAATAACCGATTTAAAGACTGACACTCCGACAATAAGTGAGTTGCTGCTTGCCGATAACAGAAATCATTGTTATTTATTAATTTTTTTTGTAGCTCTTTCTAATCCACTCTATTTACAATTCAATTGTCATGATACTGAAGAATTACAAAAATTAAAAGAAACCTCTTGGAATAATCATTTTTCTAATTATGGACGAGGTTCCGCTATGTATAGAACCAATGAGTTATATGAATTAATATTTCAAGGTATACCAAATTCATTACGTAATGAATTATGGTTAATATTTAGTGGTGCTATCCATGACGTAAATTGTTTTTCTCTCCCGAAGAAACTTGAACGCTTATGTTTTGTTTCTTTTTGCAGAAAGCAGCAAATCCAAATGTTTATCAGAAGTTAGTTCATGAATCATCGCTTGTTAAAATAATTCATGATTCAACTAATGATGAAATTGAACGTGATCTCTATCGTGCATTACCCGATCAAAAAGCCTTTCAACAGGAGTCGGGTATTAGCGCATTGAGACGATTATTAAGAGCATATGCATGTCATAATACTGATGTTGGTTAGTAGTAAATGATTGATTTTCAATGAGTTTCTTTTTGTTCTTCCTTGTAGGATATTGTCAAGCGATGAATATTATCGGCGGTGTACTCCTATTGTATATGAATGAAGAAGATGCATTTTGGACATTAGCAGCACTATGTGAACGTCTTCTACCAGACTATTATAATACGAAAGTAGTTGGTGCATTGATAGATCAAGGTAAATATTCTTTTTTTGTGTAAAACAAGGTTATTCTTTTTTCAAAATAAATCTATTGATAGGTGTCTTCAATGACTATTGTGATGAATATCTACCTGATTTATATGAAAAATTGAAAATTCTCGGTGTTGCTACTTGCATAAGTCTTTCGTGGTTTTTAACGTTGTTTATTTGGTAAGAAGGTCGATCTATTTTACACTTCTAGGATGTCATTTTGTTATTTAGTGTAATACCATTTGAATCCGCATTATATGTTATTGATATTTTTTTTTATGATGGTATCAAAGTACTTTTTCAATTAGCATTAACTATATTAAAAGAAAATCAAGATCGCCTATTGCAATGTCATGATGATGGTGATGCTATTATGATATTAACATCCTATTTAGATGGTCTAACTGATGAAGATGAAAACGAAAAAAAAATTGTTCGTCTAATAAAACAATCCTATGAAGATTATAATGATATTAATGAAGAAGATATCAATCGTTTACGTTTAAAACATCGCCTAAAAGTTGTACAAACCATGGCTGAATCGATTTTACAATCAGCTGCAAAGAATACATTAAAATATACATCATTTACTGAATACGAAATAAAAGATTTGTTTTATGTTTTTAAAGTAAAAACAAAGTAATGAATGAGTAAAAATAATTTTTTTTTCTTACTTATTTAGGATGCATCACGTATATCATTAACAGAAGCAATAGATCCAAGAAAATTAGCTTATGAAACCTATCGTGTCGGTCGTAGTGAATATTTAGTGTTATGTAAATATTTATCACCGTGGTTTATTGGTGAACATCCAGAAGATTTAGCAAAGAGATTATTCGATGTAATTGAAACTAATTTTATTATTTATTTTCAATTGTTTTCTTTTCAAGGTGTATTCGATATCGACAAATTCAAATGAAATTGATTTTATTAATTTTATTCGTTTATGGAATATTTTATTAAATGAAGATTTTAATGATAAATTAAGACTTATATTTATTGCTCATATAGAAGGTAAATTAATTTAATCGTTGCTTTGCTTGTAAATTTTAAAAAGTTATTTTCAATTTTTAGAAGGAAAACGACGAGATAAAGCTATTTCAACACTCTTAGAACCAATAACAATGTATCCTGTATCGAAGACTAGTGATAACAAACAAACAGAAGCAGCGGCATCTACTGAACAGGCTTCGACTTCAGTTGAATCAAAAGAAGAAGAAAATCTTAAGATTAAACTCAGTCTATTGCCACTCATGAATCAGGTAGAAACTAATATTTGTTTTTTAGTATGAATTGAGACTAGAATTTCTAAAACCATTTATATGATTATTTCAGACGGAATTTATACATCTATGCAAGACTATGTACGATTTAATGACAAGTGCTGCTGATGATGAAAATCTATTTCATTCATTGACAACTTCAAGTACAATTCTTTTTAAAACTGGTACGATTTTTGTTGTTTTTATGAATACTTTTCTCATTACCTGAGAGTTTTGTTTTGGAATTAACAGGTGAAATGTGTAAACCCTATCGCGCATTAGAAGATGACAATAAAAATTCTGACGAAACAAATAATCAATGGACACTTAGCTTTGAACAATTTTCAGCAGCGATGTATGCTGAAACACCTATTGTGACATGGTTCGAATCGAATACTCAACAACAGTCTCTTGAACAACGTATTCATAATTATAATCAAGATTTCCTGCGATAAACATTTGTTCTCTTTGCAATTGTGCGATGTACAGTGATCTATTTTGTCTTAATAATAAACATCGTAGTGGTGCTGTTACTATTTTTTCTTTTTTTTTTTGAAAATATAAAATAAACGACAATAATGCAACGGTTTTTATTTTTCGTTCTTTATAGAAACTAATTATGGATCGTTTAAATACAATAATAAACGATCTTATTATATCGAATGAATTCGATTTAATTATACCTGTTATTAAAGCAGGTCTTTTAACACTCGTACGGGATCGTTATCTATCAGAATTTATAACAACTATCGAACAAATAGCAAGTCAGCCGATCAATACATATCATATAGCATTTGTTAATTTTAATAAACAACTAATTGATATTGAAAATTATCTTAAAACACTATTTCAAACACTTGAAAATCAATATAATTTGAAACTATTCGATATTCAAGACTTTATGATTAAATTACCATATAATGCTGTCAAAGAACAATTATTACATACGACAAATATAATTAAATCTACATTTTACGAGAAATTTATTGATATATTTGAATATTATCTAGCTGCGTATGCATCACAACATGCTCGGATTGCTTGTGCTGAATTATTAAAAAGTTTGTTTCTAGAAAAAAATACGATATAAAAATCAAAAAAAGGAGAATACTGAACATTTCACATAAATTTATTCTAAAGCTGATATGACACTAAATATTTTCTATTAATAAATAGATACAACAACTTGTTCATTTTGTAAATTAACATTATCATCTGGATGTAAATGTGTTGAACTACAAGAACAATTTGATATTATTATGTTTATTCTGTAAGAACACAAGACGAAGAAAACCAACATGATCTATTAACTTCGTTTCTTTTTTAGTAAACGTCTTGGCCTTCTCTCTCGTGTTTGTCAAAGTGCAGCATTAGCTGCATGTCGACATCGAATTACTAATTTTATCAAGCAAATATGCGAACAATATTCCTCTCATGCATGTTTACCACATCTCGAGCAGGTAAAAATCAGGCAAATTATTTCTAATTGATAAAAGTTGGATTTGGTTTTTCTTTTCTTTCTAGTGGTTTGAAACAGGTATTATAACATGGGTTAGTATACTTGAATTGCATTGTACTAATTATCGTGATAATAACGATGATAAAGAACAGTCAACATTTAAAATTGATTTGTCATCATGTCGAACAGAATTAAAACATCATATCTATAAATGTGTTATGAATGAAAGAGGTGCTCGACATATGTTTCAAATAATTATCGATTATCCAGAATCACGTGCCGGAGGAGTATTAGATGATCTTAAACGTTGTGTATCTATTGTTGGTAAACGTCACTTAATTATTGATAATGTACGACATGAATTTAATAAACGCCTTTTACATCCTGGTGTTGGTACAACGGAGATTTTAGCTGCATTTATAAATGCTATACGAGTTTTACGTTATCTTGATTCAACTGGCGTTATGATGGAATTAGCATGTCATAATGTGAAACAATTTTTAGCGTATGTACCCATATTTTTAGAAATGTTTTCTTTTATTCTACTTGTTTTTAGACGACGTGAAGATACAATTCGTGTTATTGTTAGTAATATGAATGAACATGGTGTATTAGAATTAAATGAATTAACGCAAGGTGTGTTGGTTGATTATGTCAAGAATTTGTTTACGATGAATCCTTCTTTTATTTTCTAGCTGATGGCGTTGCAAATACTCGATCAAGTCAATGTTTTCTTGACGACGAATGGGAACCAGAACCAATTGAAGCATTGACAGGTATTATCGACTTTCTTATTGAATGCTTTTGAGGAATATGAGCTGATTCTTTTAGCCCCTGAACGTGCTCTTCGTCCATCACATTCACGTGATTTAATGTCTATGCTTGTATCAATTTATGGTCATGCAGAGTTATTTGTTGAAGAATATATTCATATGCTAGCCGATCGTATGCTATCTGGACAATCGAATAAAGTTGATATTGAACATGAAGGCCGTTATGTTGACTTATTAAAACAGCGTTTTGGTGATGGTGGTTTACAAGGTTGTGATGTTATGCTCAAAGATTATGTTGATTCACGTCTCATGAATGATTTAGTTAAAAAACAATTAGCACATGTTCATTTTCCACTTGCTAGTACGGCTGGCGTACCTATAAATACGTTAATTATATCAAGTCAATATTGGCCAGAAGTAAAATTTTCGCCTATTGATTTACCCGATGAATTGAAAGCAATTCAAGTAGCATATACAACAGCCTATGAAACATTAAAACCACATCGAACATTACATTGGAGTCCTAATTATGGTAATCGCTCTTTTCATAACATGTCGTTTTAGACGATTTATTTTTCCTAGGACAAGTTAATCTTGAAATTGAAATTGGGGGTAAAACATTAGAATTTAGTGTAACACCATTTCATGCTGCTATTATTTATAAATTTCAAGAGAAGGGTAAACAAAAGAAAAAGACATAAAAATATAATTTTAACTTAAAATTTTCTTGTAGAAACTTGGACGATCAGTGATCTAAGTTCATCTTTGAAATGTTCAACAGCTTGTATACGTAAACGAATAAATCTTTGGCAAAATTGTGGTCTACTGAAAGAAGAAGCTAAAGATACATTTCGTTTAGTTGAAGATACTTCAAAAGTAGCTTCAAATAGCTCATCACAAGCGCCAGCACTATTAAGTGTTGATGTTGATGATATGAATGTTGAACATCAAGCTGAGCCTGATAAAAAAGAACATGAACACACGGTGTGTTATTTCATTTTAGCTGTAAAAACAATGTTCGTGTTTTTTGTATTATATTATGTTTAGATTGTATGTAATTTTGTCTTTGCTATGCTTCGTTCAAAGACATCATTAACATTAGAAAGGATTTATTCTTTATTATGCGTCTATGCATTTCATGGACAGCATGAACGAACATTAATTGATGTCAGAAATATACTTGATGCGAAAGTTAAATCAAATCAATTGTTATATACAGATGGATTTTATACATTACCACCAAATCAAGGAACAACTTCAACATCACCGGTTTCAGCAAACGAGAATATGCTTGTAGATTAAATCATAATAAAAGATGAACAACATAGATTAATTTGTTTGTATATATTGAAATGTGATCGATGCCAAAACAAATAAAACTATTTTCTTTTCTTTCTTTGCATTAAATAAAAATCTGAGCTATAACTCTAAACTTTTGAGATGAGAGTTCAAGACATAAGGAGCCGTGAACTTAGAAAAATACAAACTTTCTCTAAAACCAAAGGATTTCAGGGCAATTTTATATTTTCTGTTTGTTTTGCTTCTTTTCGTTACGCACAAACATTAAAAATAACATATCAGTTCTTACAAGAACTTGCATCATACTCAAAAGCTAGTACACGCTTCTTACTCTGTTCAACTACAAACAAATTCCAGTCACGATCGAATTTCATCCCAGCAGTCCATTGGATAGATGTAGTACCACTTAGTACTTCGCCTTGTTTTGCATCTTTGGTCCATTTCACAATACGTTTGTTATAGGTATCACCTATGAATAGTGAACCTAGAAAGAAAACGAGACGAGTTTACATCAGAATATGACTTTTTCCCCCTAGAAGAAGTGACTTAGGCTCTTTCAAAAAATCGGTTTACGATGAGGATAGCTGCCGAGAGTTAAACGCAGATGCGCTGTGAAAATAAGACTGATCAAATGATTTGTCTTCTTTTCCCCTTGATTCTCCACAATAAAATGGGTATTGGAAAAG
>OENM01000021.1:59390-81511 GCA_900239745.1 Rotaria magnacalcarata
TTGATATTCATTTGGATTATGCTGAACAATTACTTTGTCGAAGTCATCTTCCTTCTCTTATTGAACTTGCCATTGATAGTACTATATTATTAAAAATAATCGCTCAAGATCAACAACAAGCAAAAGACAATTGTTCTAGAGTAGGAACTCTACTAACTTCACATCCATTCTATCATTCAATAGATACACTTCGAAATTTTTTTCCACAAGATTCCTATGTTCAACATCCAAAAGAATAAAAAAGGTTAAAAATAAATGATTTATGTAAAAGTATTATAACTATTGTAAAGATCTATATTGATTTAAATATAACAATAAGAAAATTTAGATTTTATCAAGAGGGAAAAGTTGATTGTGCAGCGTTGAAATCATTGTAGAATCCATGAAATCAGCTTTTTCCGCTTGCATCTAACTAAAACAATAAGATAATAAAAGAGTAATAGATTGAATGGAAAACATCATTCTTCTTACCGGTCTGTCCAAGCGTGACGAAATCATGTTTTCTTATACCTGCTTCTCAACTACAAGAAAACTCTGAAGACCACTTTCACGTTGATATAGATGCAGAGTAAGGGTCTCATGCATAAGCTGCAAGCTCGGTTTATGTAGGTCAAAATGTTGAAGTGATAGATATGATTTTCTGTAAAAAAAAAGTCCTCAGAGAAGGCCACCGTTACGTGAACGGGCCGCTACCATACGATCGGCTTCGTCAAGTAAGGTGCAGGAAATTCAAAATTTTAGCAAAAAATTTTGTTTTAAATAATTTATATATCGTTTGATAGAGCTCATCAAACTGTCTAAGAAAATCTATTTTGAAAAAATAATCCTTGCTTTTTTCATTAAATAAAATTCAAAAAACATTAGAAAATTCCAGCTATAGATATCCCATGTCCTCGATATCGCTAAAAAATCGATGATTGTATCGCGGGATATTAGAGTGATATATCGTGAGATCTTATCGCGGTATAATCGTTCAAATTGCCGATTTTTTTTCAATTTTCAAGAAAAATTGAGACCAATTTACGGTTGCGTAATCAGCTTAAATTTCTTATGAAAAAGGTACAAGAAGTGTTTTCAAGACTTTTGATACCTATAGAACGCGTATCTTCCTCATCCGTTTGAGTTTCCTGAGGGTGACTGACATACTCTTGATCGTACTGTGCGTACCAACTCGTTTTTTGTGTACTCAAAAAGTGAGTACACTCTAGAATCGGTCAGTGTGTCCGGCCGTTTACACGATAACTTTCGAAAGGAGAGTCAGATTGTGATGAAATTTTCTACACAGTTCAATCTCATCAATGTCTCAGTCGAGTTCGAAGATGAGAAGGATCCGTCAAGTAACGGCTGAGTTATCGAAAAAATTGTCATTATTGACCAGACCATCCCTGAGAGGGAGTACAGGGANAAAAAAAACATTTTTTCTCAGAATTATCCAGAACATATATAAATCGACTCAGTTTTTAACGGTGATTCCGAATCTGATACTAGTCTTGAACTAAATCGTAGCTTTCTAACAAAACATCGCCTGAAAACGGTCTCAAAATGCACAAAAACTGCATCCAGAAACCAAAGTGCCTAGTTTCTCATGATATTTTTGGTGTTCAGACATTCTAGAATGACTTATATGTCCCATGTACTTTTTTTAGTACACATAACTCTCGGATGAAATCCGAATTTTCCACATTTATTATTACCGTAAAGCAGATTCGACCAGATGAACTTGTATTTTGGAATCATGATATATACAACTGTACTACACTTACTACGTATATATGAGATTGTTGAATTTTGTCACCACCACGAAAATGCTACTGAGAATAAAAACTAGAGATGTAATTTTCCTGTTACTTTAAAATAAATATAAATAATTTATTTTGATAATTTGCATGTAAAAGTAAATTTGAATGATAACAATTCATATTTAAATATGACAAATATTTCTAACTAAGTTTCATTAAAATACATATTATCACAAAAGTATTTAATTTAAAACAAAATAAATGTGATTTATATGCATCTTTGAATATAAATATTTTTTATAATCTATATTTAACAACGTGAATTATGGAAAAAATCTTTATTTAATATAGCCATAAATTAAAACATCAGAAGAAATTGACATCTCCTAGTTATTTTTAAGACGAAAATATGTTTCGTTACTTTATTGAGATAGATTTTTTTTAATAACATAATGAATGCATTGGCTATGGCACTTACATGAGTAACTTAAAAACGAAATAGATGAAAAAATAACTTAAGGATAGGTGTGGATGATAAAAGACTGACTTTCACTCACGAAACATTTTCCACGCCTACCCCATGTCGAACGCAATCAGACCAAATCGAATCTAATTCAATTGATGTGATTCGTTTTTGTATCTGGTTTTTAATATAGAGTAAATTACAACAGAAGAGTAACTTATAAATTTCTATGGAGGAAAAAAAACTTGTTCTGAAGTGAAAATTTATATGAAAGAGAAGAGAAAAAACTGAGAATACTCTTCTTCTTTGTTAACCGATTACACGATTATGTTTAAAAATGTTCTTCAATTACTTGGGATGATTGAAAGAAGCTGCCTATGTAATTATAATGATCGAAAACTAATCTTCGTTTGTATAGGAAGCAAGAAAAATTTCTGTTGAAACTAGTCAACGCTTGGTGATATAGGCCAATCTTTCTAATAGATTACGTAAGTTCATATGATACAGTTCGACTAAAAAAGAAGAGATTAGCAATTTCATCATTTTTTTTATCTAAGCTAATAAATCAATAATTAATGAGTTAGATAATTGTTTTCTAGTATGTTGTTGAACTTTAAAATATGTTTTTGGTGAAAATATCTGAACATTCGCAGTTAGTTTCGACCAATCACAAATCTCAGAATAGTCAAAGATTTATGACGATACATCTGCGCTACTTAAGAAATCGACGGTTAATCGCGACACATTTATATTACTTGGAAAATCGGTGATTAATCGTGACAGAACGACGCTACCAAAAAGATCAGCGATCAATCGCAATTAATCGCTAACATTTATCAAAATTGTGATTTATCATCAAAACTTAGGCGATTGGGAAGACATGGGTAAGTTCTCTTCCATAGTTGATATTATTTTTATGAAATACGCACCACTTCGAGAAAATATAGAAGCGATGAAAAATTAGGAATCCTAATTAAGCAAGCTACAACTACGGCGCCAGACAGAAGCAATATTATTGTTATTATTTTGCACATAATAAAATTAATTAAAATATAATTTTCTGCCCTTTTGTATTTGACATTTTTTTATGATGTGGCAAGCTCTAAAAGAAAACAGATGTCAGAAACAGGATCTGATCATCGATTCAGTGGCAAGAAAATGTTTAGAACGCAACATTAATGGTTTCTTAATAAGAAAATCTCAACAATTGATTAACGAATGAATGCTTTGAGATACAGTGTTATGTAGCAGAGACTTTTATCAATATAATCCCTACGAATTTGATTGACATCGTTTTTTTCAATTGAAATACGCTGATTGAAATAGTTGAAGGGTACATGTTTGTTTGCAATACAAAGATGTATAAGCTGCCTATTCATGATTAATTGGGTGTTTGCCATTTTGGCATCTATTTACACCAGTTATTATCCGATGACAACTGTAATCCCAACTTATGGAAGTGTGTATTTCAATCAACTAGCTATATATATATATATAGATTTCATATAGATATAATCTCTACTTACAAAGAAAAACGGAAACATTTATACTATCTATTAGTGTTTGAGTCTCCGCAATCGATAGATATTTGTGCAATCTATATATGTAACATTCATCTTTTAGGTTTACAGTTGCATACAAAAATCTAGTGAATTCAAGATTTTTCCTTTGATTCTGTTATCATGACACTGTTGCGATTTGTATGCATTAGAAATAGGGATCACTGAGTCGAATTGAACTGTTTGATTGGGAATTATTCGTTTGACTGGCAGCAATAGCCTGAAATAAGTATGAATCATATACTGAGAACGTGTCTCATATTCACTTGAAGAAATATGTCGCGATGCACACCTCCTGTTGCAATTTTATGTCTTACACAATTTGTTGCATATTGTAACACATGCGACTCAATAGCTATTAGTGAGATTTCAAGCAAAATACACAACTATTTATAGAACTATGGTAGGACATTCGTCATAAAATATTTCATTAGAAATGTTACATAGATTTTGAATACATAAAGTTAAAATCTATGAAAGTAAAGGATTAGATTGGATATAAAACCTTGAACATGAATCCTTTACAGACTTTTCAAGGCTTCTTAAAAATAGATAAAAAAAAGTTTAATCACTAATAATATTTCCGTATAAATATATATGATTGTGGACAATTTTACTTTTAAAATCATAAATAAATCTCTAGGTAACATGTATTCGGTTGAAAAGATAATAATTACTATTTTAAGAAGGGAAATCTGTTTATCTACACTCATTGTTTTTTTGTTGTATACTATCTGGAAAATCAATTACTCTTGCAGAGCTGGACGAAATACTCGTACTCGAGCGCCACTTTGGTCGTTCTCGTGCTCGAAGGGTTGACACTCGAAGTTCTACATCAACAGTAATTATATCAAAATGATGCTTGATAAAATCATAATGCAGATTTTTTCGAGAAAGAACAGTTAATTTCTTTCTTTCCTTTTATATATATATATATGTATTCTGAATGAATCATTCAGATACATATTTATTCTTCTTTATATGAACTGGGTCCGAGATACTTATCATTGTCGGCTACATCAGCTCCTATTGAAAGAATATTTTCTCAAAGTGGATTTGTAATGCGCCCACATTACGCATCGTTAACTTCAAAAAATGTATGTTTGCTTACATTTCTTAAATGCAATCAAGTTTTGTTGTAGTTTGATTTTTTTTGAAACTTGATAATAAACGTAATTTAAAAAAATTGATTCACGACTAAGACTATTTCTTGATCTCACAATTGATACGTAATCTCTGACACTACCAATTAGATTTTCTCTAATAAGTTCGCGACCAACACATTCTCTTATCGTGTGCTCGTACTCGAAAAAGTCCGTTCTTGCCCAGCTCTGTACTCTTGTAACTTTAAACGATTATTCGGTAGAAATCGAGGTATTAGGATAATATTACATACTATCATAAAATTGCATTTCGCTTCAAATGATTAAAGCATGCCGAAATCTACAAAACATGGAGGAAATATATATTTAAATATAATCGCATTGTTAGCAGTTGTTTGATGAGGCAGATAATGTGAGGCTCTAAGCTAGAGAGAAAAAATAAGTTATTCATGTTAAAATGCAATAATGACACACACACACACGAGCAAAAACATAAAGACTACCCCCTCAGAGAAACGAAGCTATTTAAAGGTTTTTTTTTTGACTAATGTCATCAACATTTGTGCCATTTTCCTATTAAAGATTTAAAAAAAAAAAGAGCATTCTCTATTAAATGTTTACGTAAGAAGATTGATCATAAGAAAATAAGATATTTACTGTATGTATGCTTAAGGAAAAAATGCGTAGGAATTATTCATGAGAATTTGTATGTCTATTGTGACTGCATGCTACTATATAGACAGATTCGCTAGATGTTGAATAGAAGCAATCAAATTAGAGGAAGTGAGCTATAGATTTTCTTTTTTGAATATCGATTAGCTACATTTTTAAAAAAAGATTCTTTTATATTACCATTGCTCCTATGTTTTCTTTTAAGTCAAACTTTGTTTCTGTTTTACAATAAATTTAGGCGTTTTTTCTTTATTACTTCTGGATATAGATAAATATGCGTATGTTATGGTTAAAATCTAGAGTAAGAAAATATGGATAGTGGCAATACGAAAATGCTTTATCATCTGGATTTTTCTCATTGACAAGTAAGAAAAGGCAAAAATAAATATGATGGATAATACTTTTTCCGAAATAAATCATACTTGTCTATCATAAGTAGAAAACAAACTGCCGTTTATTTTCGATTATGAATTGTTCTATGAACATTCTCAGTAATTTCATTATTTGGTCGTTGAGTCTAGTTAACGATTTATCTGTTTGCTTAAATTTTCAACAGGTAAGTAAATTAATTTTGACAAAAATAGTAAGCTTTTTTCCATGTAAAACAGATATAGATTGTTAGTTGTGCTTTTCTCGAGAGATTCTTTTTCCGTAAATAAAATATATTGAAAACGATTAATATCGTCAACACTTGAGAATTTATCAACTATAGAATTCTATGTTTTTCAGCCTCTGAAGAAAATACGACTATGTTGCTCGATATTATTTAACGATTAGAAATACGGTAGAAATCTGAAATATTCATGAACAAGTCGGTTTTCAAAATTACGTCGAATTTCTCGAAGCAGACGATATAAAAGAAAAGCGGAGCGACTTACAAAATATTTCAACTATCGTATCGAGTGGACGCATATAGGAGCATTATATGAACTATATTCATTTAAAAATTGTTGATAGATTGCTAAAACATCAATCGTTGTTGCTATAAACAAACTAAAAACAGACAAAATACAAAAGCTTGAAAAAAAAGACTTGTTTATCTTATCTAGAATACAACAGTTGATGTTTTGTTAATGAAAGAGGAAGTGCATATTGCATAGAGAGTAGTATTTCTATAATAATGAGTATCTGATTTTTTTTCTAAGAAACTTTTATTTCTTATTTTTGTCGACGAACTGACAATTATATCTTATTTTGATTTATTTTCTAGATAGTAGAACAATATTACAAATTTGACGGTTTATGTGATAAAACAAAGTAAAACACCAGAAATCAATAAAACATTACAATGATGTCTTAACATTATTTTGATTCATTTCCTATGATAAATCAATATTAAACAATGTTCGGATTAGTTCATTGTAATGCATCCATTTTGGCTCGGCAAAATACCGACCCGAATCTATACTTTGTGCGAACCTTAATGAGAAATTGGCTTTGGCCGATTATAACATTTTTCGGTAATGAATAAGTTACCTATAGGTCGCATGAGACGACGACTTGTCAATATATTTTTCCTTAAAGATTATGACTTTCTCGGTTATAATTGATTGAATTGAATGAAAGATCTGTGATAAAAAAAATGAAATGACACTAGTTTAGGTTAAAATTTAATTTTTCTGTATATTTGACTCATTGAATCTGATAGAAATGATTTGTTCGAGATCATGAATCTTGAAAAAATACACAGCGGTACTCAACAATGTTTCGCGTTAATTTTGCTATTGCCATCTAGATTACTTACAGAATGACAAAAAAAAAAGATTTCTATTAAATTCAAGTTGGATATATAAAATATTGTATTAGGCAATCGTAAAATTCATAAAAGAAAATGCTGTTATAGTGAATTTTATTGTTTGTTTGATATTATTTTAACCTTCGAGTGCATTGAGATACGATTAAGATTCCCAGTGACAATCTTTATTTTTGTTCAATAGGCGTAACCGGTAATATTCTGACAGTTACCGTATTAACAAAACGTCGTATGATATTATCATCAACAAATAATTATTTAGTAGCATTAGCACTTGTTGATACTACTTATTTAATATTAACACTGATTATAAACACTTTACAAAATCCGTGTTTTACAGATACGTCAATATCTGAAATATTTTTAACCATATGTCGGCCGATTGCTGATTTTTCATCGAATACAAGCGTATGGTTAACTGTTACATTTACAGTTGAACGTTGGGTTGCTATAACATATCCATTGCAAAGTCGTACATGGTGTACAATAAATCTAGCACGAAGAATAATTTGTAGTGTTCTATTAGCATCACTGATATGTACATTACCATCGGCATTTGAAATCAAACTTGTGCGAATAGTTGAAAGAAAAAACGTGTCAAACACAAGTATTTATACAAGTTATATTAAAGCAAAACCAACTGTATTAGGAAGTAGTTCACTTTACCATCAAATCTATTTTAATTTTGTTACGTATGTATCTCAATTTAAGCGAGAGAGAGAGAGAGAGAGAGAGATAATTTAATGCGTATTCAGATCTACAAAGTCAAATTGAGATCGAATATACCGTTTGTTTGTTCTAGAGTTCGCGAACTACTACAGAGATTCAAACGACATTATAGTTTCTTATACAACGTATCTTAAGATTTGTCCTTAGCACCTGACTCTCTTAGTCAAGAAAATTAATTAAGATCCTAATAAAAATCAATCGATATATTTTTAAAAGTCGAAATTATGTTCGGGAGAAAAATATTCGATCTAGAAAATGATTTTAACTCGAATTTCCCCTTTGTGCCAGGTTCCTGGCTGAATTCATACACTCTAAATCAATCATGTGAAGTATGGAGAAGTCGCACGTCGTCACTATTTTCGTATAGCTGTATCTAATAGAGAGTTTCTTCTTCGCAGACCCTCCGTACATTACTAGAGGCAAAAACATTATTTCCGAAACTAAGTTTTCTTTTATTCTAATCAATACTCTCTCACAGAATGATTTTATCAATAGATTTGTTATTATTTGGATTCCACTGCTACTGCTTTTAATATTTAATACAATTTTGATTTTTTCTGTTCGTCGTTCAAAACAAAATGAGCAGCGAAATAGTGATGGAACTCAATTACGTCGACATAATCGAGCAAATCACAGTGAACAAAGAAAAATAACAATTATGTTAAGTAAGTTCAACAAATAGATGATCTACACTACGCTTATCTATGATTAATCTCTCAATCAATACTAATCAAAGCAATGAGTAAAATCTAAGATATATTTATAATACTGACATACATCTCAATAGAAGTTGACCTATCTCGAACCTTCTGCCTTGTAAACAAGATTTATGATATTTTAATTGGATTATCGAAAAGTGAATAATAGACACGTCCACATTCGAATTTAAAATTTGAGAGAAAAATAATCCGAAATTTTCCTTCTTTTTATTTTTAGTCGCTGTTGTTATTGTTTTTACTGTTTGTCAAATTCCGCAAGCAATATCTTTAACAGTTCAGTCATTTTTTCCTGTGTTTGCGCAAACATCGAAAGTTCTTATTTATAATAATTTTGCAAACTATTGTGTTGCTATAAATGCGTCAATCAATTTTCTATTATATTGCTCTTTTTCTGCCCGATTTCGTTCGATATGTCGTGCAAATTTCACATGTCTTAATAAATATTGTGCATATTGTATCGAACCAAAATCAACATACAAAAGAAAAGCCGATCATCGGACATATTTCAATTCATTTGATAATGGATCATTGTTGAATCAATCGTGTAATTCTTTACATGGAAATCAATTTCAAACGCGCATATCAGCTTGTAGTATTGATATAAATCCGAAATATTTTAATCAAATTGTCCGAAAACAATCACAAATAACGGAGGATGAACCCCAGTCATGGTTTGCTTGTTTAACATCCAAATATAAACTATCAAGAAACGATAATCAATTCCAGCTTCAACGGTTTTCTCAAAGTACAGTCGAATCGGTATGAATATAAAATTATTTTTCTACTTACGAACTGAAGTAAAGTGAGACTGACGGCATCAATTCATTAATAAAGAAAATTATTTTTTCTTGCTTTTCAAAAATTTCTATCATGATGAATCTATACATTCTGTAAGCTACACTGATCTTCATGTATATATGAATGTGTACTCGGAATCAGACTAAATGATGGGTAAGTTCGATTTACAATTGACTCTTATTTCTTCATATGAGATCATAAAAGTTACCGCATTATCTACGTAACGATGTATCCATATGTTTAAGTATTTCTTAATTATTTTTGTTAGTCATGCGTCATCGGTTTTCTTTCTCTATCATAGATGTGTAACGGACTATATCTATTTCTTGTGATCTTCTTTTCTGCTTGATAATCGATCGGATTTCTCACCAATTGGCTTTCCCACGTCTTTTTACCGGCCATACATTCGTGAGAAGAAACATTTTTGATATATAATCACCATTTAGATCAATGCCTCACATCTGTCACAGCTTAAAACACATATTTTCTGTCATGATTCTCTATGACTTATTTTGAAAGATAATTTATACAAAATGCTATTTTGAGATAAATGAATATCTTTGTTGTTCTGTTTGCTATTTACATAAATCAAGTATACAAATCATACGAATGAGCAGAAAGAAATAGGATGCACAAAAATTTTCATTATTCTAAGAATAGTGTTTGACTTTTTTTGTTTTGTTTTCAGTATCCAAGTTCTCCAGCGACTAGTACAATACGAAGTGCACTAATGATCCTTAGCCAAAAACGACAATCAAGTATATCGGTAGCTGGTGCCCGATTATTCAAACTATCTATCGATGAAACACCATCGGAACTTATGCCTACAACTAGAGAATTACCTTCACATGCACATGAATCGAATCAACCCATTTTAGAATCAAGATCAACTTCCCATAATCCATTAATCGATAATAATCAAAATCCAGGCCGTATATCGATAAAACCTCGTCGATCTAATAGCACTAGCGAAAACATTTCCGATCACGAAGAAAAACTTGATTCAACTAAAATTGTTGATACTCCTGCATAAAAGAAATCTTTTAAATAAAAAAAAAACAACAACAACAACAAAAAAAGGTCCCTTTTTTGTGATAACAATCACATTCCCATTGGGATCAATCAATCAATCGAGAAAGAGAGGAAGCCACATGCTTGACTGTTATACATATGACGACAATGAAAGATATTCATCACTAGGGCAAAGAAAAACCTACATCTCATTAGCACATTTGAGTAACCTGATAAGACAAATTTTGCTTCTTCGATTATTACAGAGTGAACTTTATTGAAGGTCATTTTGTTTTTCTTTCGCTCTCTCTCTCTCTCTGTCGTCATCTTTTAGTCATTGGTTCAAACGAAACGTAGAGAGAAAGAGAGCGGAGCGCGCGAAAGCAATAGAAGCAGATGTGATCATTTATTTTTCGTTTCTCTTCGTTTGCAGACGTTCTACTGATTAGAATGATTATTTTTGACACCAACATAGTTGCTTAAAACATGGATCAATCAAGAACATTTACAAAACTCCTACGCGTCCTTCAATTTCGTAAACATATTAAAGGTAAAAAAATTTCTATAGAAAATGAAAATGAAAATGAAAAGTGAATGTTCTTCAACTATACCTAGAGGCATAATTATATTTCCTATTGAGTATAAAAGCTTTCTTCCACTTATTATTCATTCATAGTCATGTGGGACTCGTGTAATATTTTAAGTGAGTAGAAATGTTTTTCTAATCTCTAATCCATCTTTTTGAAAAATACTTCGAATGGCATATAGTTAAGCTCTATTATAAATAGACTATATATATATATATTATCAAGATATGAGAATAAGAATATTGAAGATGAATTATATCTTAAACGAACAAAAGAACTTGTCTGTTTGATCTTCCTTTTTTTTCTAACTTTAGAACTCACAAGTGCATGTAAGCGGATTAACAAAGATGGATGTTATGAATTCGCAACAACTAAAACCGATGCGTTATCATTAACGAATAAGAAATCACCTAAATTTAATATACTGGTATGTTTTTTTTCTCGTCTTATCATTGTTTTTTTTTATCTTGGTTTATTCAAATAGCGTTCAAAGAAACGACTAAATAAAAATTCATGTCATTTATCACCTCAAGTGCAACCAAATACGGAATGTATAACGGTTGATAGTCATGAACGACCGTTGGACAATATGAATTGCTATGAACATCTGTCTCGTGCTACACCCACATCACCTGCCAATCTGTCTATGATTATTTCGCAATCGTATAAACCGTTACATGCTAAATCGACACAATTTAATAAGAATACGATTGCCGTTACGAAAGGTATTGTATAGCCACTTTGTTCTGCTTGAACAATTCTATCGATTGTTCGATTGAAAGAAGAAAACATAACGAGATGGTCGATTCTATGCAATTTAAACTGCCGTTTAATTGCCTTTTCTTACACCGTAACGTTTTGTCTCGATCGATTTGACGAGTTGCTTGTTTTTTACGCATTGACTTTAAATCAATATGTGTATTGTTTAATCTTAACGTGCACAGGTACACCCGTTAAGCCGATAATAACAGACAGAATGATACAGATAGATGTGTTTTGTTGATTCTATTCGTTCGAGCTATACTTGACTATCTAATTGAAAACAAATAGGAAGTTGGGCGTGTAACATAAATAGATATTTGACACGTACGTTTTTTGATTATTCCACAAAAATAAAATTATCATTGTTTTTCTGTTGAATGAAAGTCATAGTCGTTCCGAGATCAAATTATTCTGGTGTTTAGAATTTTATTTGATAGTCAACACAAATTTTCTATTTAGGTACACATGTTAAAGCACTTTATGCAATATCCAATTGGGTATTTATTGAGATACCGGATACGGGCGAAACTGGCGTTGTACCGATTTATTGCATTCGTCTATCGGATCCGTCGAATGCTTTATTTGAATCACCTTCTCAAAACAATATTAGTTTACTTAATGTAAGCATCTATGAGAAACCACGTCACTCACGTCTATCGATTATAAATAATCCATCATATAATATGTCAACACCACAGACTGGCCGTTTTATTTCATCTATTGGACCATGTAATGTCAATAATGAACCACTAATATCAACAGGATCACGTTTGACTAAGACGGCGACATTTACTCGTCGACAAACAAAAGATGAATCCGTTTTATCACGACAAATTTCGAATGTTTCACTTCATGCATATGATCAAGATGCTTATGGAACGTTGAATTTGACTCCAAGAAAAAATCTATCATTGAGTGTTTTAGACAATGAACCAGTGATTTTTCGTTCGAAAAATCATCGATTACGCGTGGTAGAAAATTATCAAAGACAGTTTGTTGGTGATATTAGTGTACTTGAATCCGAAGTTGTAACACTTATTAATCCAACAGAGTCCATGGGCGATTGGCGATTAGTCAAACGCGGCGATGGACAACAAGGTTACGTACCTAAACATATTGTTGTATTGGATACGAAATTCAGTTAGAATGGAAAAGAAAAGAACTAAATTGTTTTTTGTTTTGTACATTTTCATGTGAGATTTTATTAATTATGAAATAAAAAACGAATATTATTTTAATTAAAGAGGAAACAATCTATATCGATCATGTTGTTTTTATTCATCACTCAACTAAGAAAATTTCAATGAGATCAATATTTCATTCTTTTCTGTAATTCACACTCAATTAGATTCGCTGAATTTTCATATACAACGGTTAGAAATCATTCAGATTGTTTGAATTCTTTTTAAAATTAAGTCGAATGACCTAATCCTTTTAAAGAATTATTTCTAAGATAATGAATCAGAAGAATAATATTAAAAATTTTTTTATTTGCAGATGCTATAGTTAATGACTATTTGTTTTTATAGCTTTGCTATATGGATAATTAGCGCTGACATAGCATTGCTCTTAAATCAGATTACATAATAAATTCGAATCATAAACCGAAATTTGTATCGATGAGTAAATTCTTATGAAGATTTTTGATGCAATTTTTACAACATAATCTATTTTTTATCTTTTTGAAAGATTTTTGTTTTTTCTTGACAATATTAAACAAAACGCAAACAAAGAAAAATGTATCAACTTATGCTAATCATTACAGATTTGACAGGAACAATCAGATTAGTAATAACAACAAAATAAATTATGGTACAAAACATTTTCTTTTTATTAAATCTACCAAAGTTCGCCTTCGGTATCTTTCGCTGGCACTTCAATAATTCTTGGTTTATCGATTATTTTTGCTGTTCGTCCACCTTTCTCTACCACACCAATAATCCATGCTTGATAACCTTCTTGTGCTTGAATATCTTTACAATAGGCTGCTGCTTGTTCACGTGGTAATACGACAAGTAAACCCCCCGATGTTTCAGCGCTTGTACCTTGCAATAAACCAAATGCATTGCCACAAGCTTTGCTTATGGTTGCCATTTTAGCAATTATCGGCAAATTATGGATGACAAATGAAACATCATGTTTTTGATGTTTAGCTAAATTTTGAGCATGACCAAGTAAACCGAAACCAGTTACATCTGTACAGGCGTGTGCATTATATTTATGCATGAGTAATGCGCCTAAAAGAAAACAGAAAGATATATTTATTCATTTTCAGAAAATAGGATGATTTCACACTGTGTCACTAGAATATGTTCGTTCCTTTCAGACTGTGAGCTAAGTCAGTCTAATCAACATATTTACAAATAGAAACACCCACTGGTACAGTCACCATAGGAGTTCATGATAACATGTTGCAATACCACCTACTGTTGATCGCAATCGATATGAATCAGTATACAAGGAAAGACAAAAAATAAATATTTTAAAACTAGTCATGTTTCAAATGAATTCTATATCAGATTGGTATCGTGGATGTGCTAGTCATGTTCCATAGAAACTACAGAACAGACATCTGATTGATTAAAGTTTTGAGATCTGCTTTTTTGTTTTTCAAAAAACGAAGTGATGAATGCACATAATTACCAATTTTATTTAATCTAGCCATTGAGTTCATTGCACGTTGATATGCTTTGCGAACGTCGTCTTCGCTTATGACTGATTTAATACGATTCCATCGATCAGGATTTTCAAGCCATTGATGAGCATTTACAGCAACCTTGAATTAAAGAAAAGAAACGTGTTTCTTTCAAATTCGAATTTAATCTAAATTAGCAAACCTGTGTGCCTAACGGTTTAGTTAATACTAATACATCGCCAACAATTGCATTCTCTGGAATGATGATTTCATTCTGTGTGCATACAGCAGTGGCAACGCCACCAACAATTAACCAAGGATTAATAACCGTTTGACCACCTTGTACACTTGTGCCTGCTTCTTCAGCACATTCCTATTAAATAAAATTCATCCTTTGGAGCTTTTTTTAATATGCAAACGAATTTATTTCTACTTTAAATCCCTGAAGAATCAACGGCATAATTGTATCACGTTCTTTGTCAGTCATTTTATTACTTGTACTTAATAACATTAACATATTATCAACTTCAACAGCTCCCATTGCATAGACATCGCTTAAAACATTAGCACACGCAATTTTACCCTAAATTATTTTGATAAATAGAATCATTTCTTCTCCTATTGAATTTTTGTACTCACCATTACAAATGGATCATCGACTAGTGGATAGAAAAAAGCAGTTGATTGTACTAGAAAAAGTCCTCCATGACGTATGGGTATAACACATGAATCGAGACCAATGCCTATAATATTTTCGCAGAAAAAGTTTTCATTGATATTCAATATCTGCAATACATACCCACCACCGGTGTTGGTTTGGATTCGGGTAAGATTCCTTGGTGATGTTGTCCATCGCCATAGCCGTTTTTATCGGCTGTTTGAAGTCCTTCGAGCAACCGATGGAGTACTTCTCGAGGAACTTTACATCCTCGACCCTTAAGATCGGATAATTTCGTTAAACGAAAATCAGCTGATAGATTATAATCCAATGGATCAAAATATTTTCTATACATGATTTCTAATCTAGAATTGTATTATTAAAATTATACATATTCAAAAAAAAACACATGAGATAGAGAGAGCAGAAAAACGACTGATCTTCATTATTAGCACAAACGAAAAAAATAAAATAAATTATTATTAACAATAAAAACCGGTTTATTATCTTTCTCTTTTGTCAAAAGAATAATTGTCGAGCATCCGATGGACTTTGTTCTAAATAGGAAATAAAATCATGCATCGTTTTCTTATTCAAAAATAAACATTTCTACCTAATGGACAATAAGGACATTTAAGTTTATTTTGTATGGATAATTTATTAAGTGCATCTTTTGATATAACGTGTCCACAAACAAGTTTCATCGGAGGATTTTGATCTGTTGTTTGTTGTCGAAGAATTGGACAAGCAAATACACTATGATATCGATGTTCTTGACCAACATCAACTTCAATAGGTAATTCATCTTTCGATAAAATATGGCATACTTGTGTATTTTGCATTGCATTTACAATACTAGAAAAATACGAAACACATTATATTCAATATAAACTTCTTTTTTTCTTCCATCGAAAGGCTATGATAGATTAGTAACGAAAGAAAAGAAGAATAGTAAACATCGAACATTACTAGAAAAATAGTACGAGTCTATATTTGTAGATAAATAACTGAACGAAAAAGAATTTCTATGCATAGTTTGATGTTTCTGTAGTGTATAGATAAATTACATACGTCAGCAAACTTTTTTTCTTTCTAGCGAATTTACTTCGATAGTACAACGGTATATTTCAGCGAGCAACGAAGGGTCTGACTGTCGAAAATCTTTAGGTGTTTCGGTTTACTTCTATATTTTTGAAATAAGAACTACAAACTCAATAATGTTAGTATACAATAGATTTATCCAGCGGAGAACTTTATTGGTAATATAATGAGTCTGTTAACTCTAACTTTTTAAAAATTTACCTCATAAGAGCAGGCAAAGATTGAAAACCAATTTTCATCACGACATAAAGTGGACTATCTTGAGCGAGTCCAAGTTGTTGAAATGCTTGTTGCATAAATAAATCTGATAATTGTAACCAAAGATGCGGTTCAAGTAGATATTTATAGGGTGATTGTGATAAATCTCGTCGAGCAAAAACAAATGCTCCCATTAAGTAATTTACATCTTGTTCAAATTGTCCATTGAGAGTTGAATATTGTCTTAGATGAATAAAATAATTTTTTGTTTCTTCGAAATTTCCCATTTGTAATAATTGAACGAAACGCATTTTATGTAAATGAAATTCTAATAAACTACCATTTTTAATTAACTCATTTCGATGACGAATACACCAATCAATAGCTGGTAAAACATTTTTTTCACGTAAATTTTCTAAAACCATGTTTATTTCTTCTAGAAAATTTTTCTCAAGATTAAATAAATCATTGTCAACTAATTTTGTTTCTTCAATTAATTTCTCTGCTATTGACATACGTCCTTGTCGATAGAGATCTTCACATATAATCATATAAATTAATTTTAATTTTTCTGTTGTATCAAATAATTCTGTGATAGGAACATTACCAAAATCGGATTGAAAATATCTATCTATTGTTTTACCAATTTTCGATATTGAACCATGTAAATCTTTATGTTTATCACTGTATTGTTTAGCTAATGGTTTTGCCATATTTTGAACGGAAGTCTTCACTAATTCATCATCGGTAGAATTCGATATCATGCTTTGAATTTGTTCGATAACATTGTCGATGTTTGCATCGATATTACTATAATATTCGTGTACAGATTCAATAGCTTTATCAACGTCTTTTCCAACAAGATTTAATGTGGCATTTAGATTCGTCGACATGTTTAGTTCAAAAAATAAAACGCACATGACAAATCCAGGTAATAGACAAAGAATAGCCAATCAGAATTTTGTACACGTCCTCTATCATGAAAAGTGGAAAAACAATAATATTAAAAAAGTATTCGATGAATTCCAACGAAAAAATAAAATAATCTCATCGAAAATATGTTTTCTTGTGTGAAATGATAAATACTGAACAGATGGTTCATTGTTCCTGGAAGACAAAGAGCGAACTAAAAGTATTAGTAAACATCTTTGTTAAAAAAATGACCTCGAATGTATAAAGAGACGTTTATCTCTTTCAGTGTACTTATTCGAACTAGGGATAAAAGGTTCATTAGATACAGGTTATGACGATTTCTATGCGGTCAAATTTTGTACAATATTCACAGACAGTTTTCAAAGTAATGAATCAATTTTAAGTTCCGCCACTATCTATAAGAGAGGTATGCATCATTTGGTTGTTTCAGAACTTTCGTTAGTTCTCTGAAATGATTTTCCTTATCATAGAAATCATGTATTATGCGCAACTGGTAAATATTAATCGTTTTTCTTTCATTTTAGACATTGTATTTGGAACTCGATAAAACTAAAGCAAAATGTCGAGTTGTGCGAACGATGAAAATAATGATAGTTCCAACGATTTTCTTCCTACTCTTATGTCTGTTAATAGTCAACTTGATTCAGGTTATTTAACATTTTCATCTTCATATTTAACGTCTCCATCTCGTCTATCACCATCGATGGTCGCTTTTAATCAATGTGATTCTCCCATATCTGAACATAATAATCAATCTCCAATTAATCCTATAGCTCAAAAATTTCTTTCAACCATTGATTATGAAAACTATGTAACAACAAGAAAATATTTTGATATATTAACACAATTAAATCATCGTAATGCATCTCATCTAATTGATGAAATATTAAATAGTTTATCTAATCATGATTTAGCTTCTTGTTTAAATGTTTCTAAACAATGGAATTTTACTGTCAAAGATTATCAGCAACGAAAACGAACGAAAAATGTCAAACGAAATTTATTTAATAATACCATCAACCCAGAACAACCACCAATAAGAAATACGAAATTAACGAGTACACCAATGCAAACAATAACAAATACAATTCATTCGAAATTAACCATACCGTTTAATATTGAAATAACGAATACAGATAAAAATCGAGTTCAACTTCAACACCAATCAACGTCAAATACAGAATATAATATTCATCTGGCTGCAAGCACGATGACGTTTCGTTATGGATATTTGAAATATTTGCATGGACCAACAGTTCCAAAGCGATGTCCACTTTGTGGCTTTGTTTCAATCGTTGATGTGAATGATCAGCATGGGTATGTTTTTTTTGAAAATAAAATCTATACTATAACTGCTCATGTTTGTCATTTGATACTGCAAGTCCTGTGATCTCATAAGGAAAACGTTATACATAGAAATAGGCGGTTGTTCGATGCATGATATTAAAGATGTTCTTTGTTTGCTTCTAAAACTTCAATATAAAATCTCGAGTAGAATTTCGAAAGTAAATTTTCATAAATATCTTTAGCACTGAGGATCTTGAATTTTGAAATCATTTAACCTCTATTTCGTACCGAATTATTTGATACGTGTAGTGGTTACATAATTAAATTCCAAAAGTTTCGTTACTACAATTCATATAATTTTTAAACTGAGCTTTTCTCCTTTTAGCATTTGTACGAATCCATTATGTCGAAATAATTTTTGTCAATATTGTTCGGGACCGTATCATCCATCAAGTCCATGTAAAACTACAATTGGCCCAATAAAATCTCCATGGCGTAAACGAGCTTCTATATCACCTATTTTTTCCAATAAAACACGAAGTAATTTACGACGATTGCTAATACGTTAATTATGACGAGTTTATTTATTTATTATTGATGATTTCGTTTTTCTCCATGTCTCTTGTTTTAGTTTTCTCTGCTCTTTTTCTTTTCTTTTTTTACTTTCTGGGAAAAAATTTTCTGTTCATTGATTGAATGTATATAGATTTATAATTATTTTCTTTCATCATGCTATGAAATGAAATGAAATGCTTGCTGTGTTTTCTTTTTTTTTCTATATTGTACAAATAACATGTAGAAAAATAATCTCTGGTTGCTAATAAAAATAATAATATGCATTAACAAGGATATAGAACATCATCTTTTTAAAAATTATCCACCAGTTAAAAGGCTTGGGTGAACTCCAATCAAGGGGGAAAAGGCGAGACTCCCGTACTCCCTGTACTCCCAGGCGATAGGATAACAATTCTTCGAAGAGTTTTAGCACTTTTAAGTGTACTATCCACCTATGTTACGGTATACTAGTGGGAGTAGAGCCAGCCCAAATCTATCTGACAATAAGGCCAAAATACTTCATTGTACTCCAAAATTTCAAATGAATGAAATAAAAGGAAGTATTTTGGCCTTATTGCCAGATAGATTGAGGCTGGCTGTACTCCCACTAGTATACCGTAACATAGGTGGATAGTAGACTTAAGAGTGCTAAAACTCTTCGAAGAATTGTTATCCTATCGCCTGGGAGTATGCTGGAGTACGGGAGTCTCGCCTTTTCCCCCTTGACTCCAATGCTTCATGTTCATCGCCATATAAAACTAATCAGTAGAAAATGTTTTTTGCAGCATGTAAAATAGATTTACGGATGTTGTGATAAGTGTGTTTTATAAAAATTCGTCTCGAAACAGTACTCAGTACTATTCTTAAATCTTCAGAAATTAGAAAAAAATATATAAATTATTATTTGTTGGTTTGAAGAACATCAGAATATTTGTCACAATACTTAGAATAGGCTAGAGAGACAATATCAGTTCAAGGTAGCCGAGAGGCTGGTTTGAATTACCAACAATGACCCATAGCGTCTACCTCTCAGTATAATCGTTGTCGATAAGTAAAACATTTCCAAAGTTAAACTAACGGGTGTCCCAGAAAGAATGGGCCCATCAGTATTTCTGAGATTTCTCCTTTATTATCCATGTGATCGGAGTTCTTTTTATTATCAAAAGATAGCGCTTGAAATTCTGTACAAAATCATATATGACTAGACCCCAAAACAGTTTTTGATATATTCGAAAAAGGTCAAGCACAAAAGACATGCACACAACTGTAAAATGTAAATAACGGGCGTCTCATATTAAATCGCTGCACTTTGCATTTCATATTTTAATCTCTAAAATACATTTTATTAGAAAAAGTAAAACATGCCACAAGATACAGCGTGAAAAGCTCTACAACCTACAAAAAACAGTTTATTTTATTTGCATACTTTTTATGTTAAAAAAACTCCAAATTCTATGCGATCGGTTTTCGCAACGATGAAAATTGATCGCACAAAGTTTTGCATTTTTTTGAAAAGAAAAAGAATATTATTAAAATAAACTTTAGTTTGTAGGTTGTAGAGTTTTTCACGCTGCATCCTGTGGCATATTTTGTTTTTTTTAATAAAATATATTTATAGATTAAAATGTGAACTGCAAGCTGCAGTCATTTATTATGCGGCACACATTCACATTTTACTGCCGTGTGTGTGTCTTTTGTTTTGGACTTTTTTCAAATATATCTAAAACTGCTTTGGTGTCTAGCCTTATATGGCTTTGTACAGAATTTCAAGCGCTATCATTTGGTAATAAAAAAGAACTCCGATCACACGTATAATAGAGGAGAAATCTCAGAAATACTTATGGGCCCATTCTTTCTGGGACACCCGTTATCTGACCAACATGTGAGTGAGACCTTTTAATCAGATTTCGGAAATAGCTTCGATATATCTGTAAGGAAATATTTTGGTGAGTTATTATTCTTTGGTTCTGGGTGAATTGATAAATCAAAATATAACGTTACGGGTTTTGATGATATTTATTTTAATAACAATATGAGCACACACAGATAATAACAAGTTGACATAAAATTGATAAATAATTACAATACGCACAATAATAATAAATGTTGAACGATTATTGTTTCACGATTCTAAGTTGTAACTTCTACTTAATATTTCTAGCTAAGTAACTCTTTTCCTTAAACTATCTATATTACTCCTTCTCAATACTACTCCAGAATTATCTCTCGAATTATCTATCTCCCTTACTATATTTTCTCGTCCTTTTATATCCTAGCTCTTCTCTTTCTCCATTTTTTTCTATATTTCTATTCATTACCATAAAATGAAATTATGAACTAAATAAAGAATAACTTTGGCCATTTCGATTATTTCATTGATTGACATAAACTCTTGATCCTATATTTATCATACTTGACCTGATGACGTGCAGATAATATCAAGAGGATATTCTTTCTTATTATGACCTAACATTGCACTAATGCTTTTATGAACGTCGTAATATCTAATCGTTCTCGTCGACTACTCTCATTATCCGTATAAAGAATAAGAAGAAATTCCATAATGGGGAAACGTAGATATCTGAATCAAGAGGGGTGCATCATTCACAAAAAGGTACACATGATTTTCTGAGTATCCGAGAATATAGATTATTGGCACAATATCGATTATAGAGTTCACACGGCTTTTATTTTTTCTAAAAATTGAAATCCAAGCTAATAAGAAGTCAGTAATTTATATTAGTACTTGACTATATCTTCTTCAATATTAAAAACTATTGGTATTACCGGATGTTTACTTCAAAGGTGCATGTACGTGAGTAGCTGCATAAATAATAATCATATTTATCCTTCCTTTTG
>OENM01000021.1:81630-127925 GCA_900239745.1 Rotaria magnacalcarata
GAAAACCGCGGTTATGAGTGTGCATACCGCGGTTTGTCTTGAGCGCGGTGTAAAAAACCGTTGATAACCGCGGTTTTCTCCGGTCAAACCGCGGTTTTGTTTAATTTTTTTTTCCGTGGGTAGCTGCATAAATAATAATCATATTTATCCTTCCTTTTGCTTTATGAGTCAGTAGCATACTTTCATAGACTTTATCTTTGGCAGAACTGACTTGACTTCAGTGGTGATACATTTATTTGCATTAAGAAAGAATATTATCTTCATGGGAAAACTGTTTACCAATGTTACCTTGTTTGCTGTATAATTGTGTAAATCTGGATGAATCGGTGGGTATATTACTTTCGGATAGAAAACATTTGCTTTTCGGTGATTCAGCATTATTTCTTTATCGCTCTTGCCTCATATTGACTTTTAGTCATTACGTCTTCTTTTTATAGATGCAGTCTTGCCTATATAAATACCCAGTAAAATAACTAGTAACATACATCAGATCACAAAATGCTGTGCATCAAACCTACATCGATTTTAATCGCTCATCCTCGACAACAACCAAAACCAGAGTACGTTTCACTGAAACATGTGACTGTCGAAGCAACAATACGATCGTTCGCTGCTGATGTTATAATAAAACAAGTTTTTCGCAATGATGAAGCAACACCGATCGAAGCTGTCTATTGCTTTCCCATTGAAGAACAAGCTGCTGTTTATGCATTTGTAGCTCATATTGACGATCGAGAAATAACTGCGAATCTAAAAGAAAAACAGGAGGCCCAGCAGGAATACAGCGATGCTCTTCGTCAAGGCCAAGGTGCCTATTTACTGGAACAAAATGAAAAATCCCAGGATAATTTTATTATCAACGTTGGCGGACTTTTACCGGGCAAAGAATGTCATATAACAATATCATATGTGACTGAACTCGATCTTATACAAAATGGTCGGAAGATTCGTTTTGTTATTCCCACTACGATTGCACCTCGTTATAATCCAAACAACGGTGGTATTAGTTCACCAGCTGAAACTAATTCAAAATATGTTCAAACAAGTCCTTATACCATTGATTTTCGATGTCAAGTCGATAAAATTGGTGTTGCAAGTGTCAGTTCACCATCACATCCGATTCAAGTTGGCTTTAACCACAAAGATTTTTATACGGTTGAATTTGCCCAACGAAATACACATCTGGATCGAGATATTCTCCTCGACATTGATCTAGCTGAGAATCGATCGAATACAATTGTTGCTATTGAATCAGGCGCTATCATGGCTTCATTTACACCAACAGAAGATGATTGTCAACGTACCATGAATAATGTTGGAACAATGAATGAATTCATTTTTGTTATTGATTGTAGTGGATCAATGAGAGATGAAAACAAGATCGGATTAGCACGTCAAGCGATGCTACTATTTCTTAAAAGTCTTCCAGTCAATTGTAAATTCAATATTATTCGATTTGGATCTTCACATCAGTCGTTCTTTGACAAGATTACGGCTGTGTACAATAAAGAAAATGTTCGAAAAGCTGAAAAATATATGAAAGAAATGCAAGCAGATTTAGGTGGAACTGAACTTGTAAGTGCGATACAATTAGTACGATAGACATTTTAATTTACAAACTAATATTTTCTCTTTCAGTTAAAACCTCTTGAATGGCTTCAACAACACATGCCAGAACAAGGACATGCTCGACAAGTTTTTCTATTGACCGATGGAGAAATTTCAAATGTCGATCAAGTAATAGATTTATGCCGTTCAATGGCAACATCTACACGAATATTTTCGTTTGGTTTGGGTAATTCACCTAGTCGTTCTCTGGTGAAAGGTCTTGCTAGAGCAACCAATGGTCGTTTTGTTTTTATTCCACCTAATAGCAGTGTTGATACTTATGTCGGTGAACAATTACAAAAAGCTCTTCAACTTTGTATAACAAATACACAAGTAAATTGGAATTTAAATATACCTGTAACGAGTGTTCCAACAAAGATACCACCAGTGTATGTTAACGATCGGGTGCTGGTATATGCATTAGCCGATGATTTGACTTCACGGTTCGATCAAAACGCTAGTGTAAAATTTTATGTTGATCAACATCCATTGGGTGAAGCAAATATCAATCGTATACCGAATGTGAACAACAATGGGACAATCGCTCGACTTGCTGCTAAAGCACTTATTCTTGAACTACAACATGCAAAGACTCCATCAAAGAACATTACAGGTTCATTACAAACTCGCTTTCAGCCATCTCAGCAAGTATTGACAACAGCTACAACCGATGAAAAAGACATGATGAAGAAAAGAATTATTGAATTATCACTCAAATATAAAATTCTCAGTCCATACACTGCATTTGTTGGCGTCGAAAAACGTGAGAATGGGAATAATGCCGATATGGCATTACGCGAAGTACCCATTCAAATTTCAGCAGATGATCAACATTTGATAATAAGAAATACGAACGCTCGTCGTGTTATAGGCTGTAGCGCGCCACTTAGGAATCGCATGAACGAAAAATCCCGTTCGATGCGTCGATCAGCAGCCTCACCAACAATGTATTACGACAGTATGTGTTGCGAGTTACCATCACTGGATGCCAGTGATTCACTGACAAACTACTGCCAGCCACAAATGCTTGTAGAGCGTAGTTCAATGATGTGCTTTCCTGATATGTTATCGACCAGTTCATCAAGTGCAAGAAATCCAGACGAGACATTGCCGAACGACGATCATGGTGTTGTTCGGTTTTTGATCGACAAACAAAACTTCGACGGTCTATGGGATCTAGATTCGAAAACTATTGAAAAATTGGTAGGTCGATCTTTGTCAGTGTTTTCGTCATCGTACAATCATCAAGTTCTTATTTCGGCTATTATTATCATCATATTGGAAACTCGTTACTCTTCGCTATCAGTATTATGGTATGGTGTGGTACAAAAAGCACGTAAATGCCTCGTCAATTTACTCGACAATGATACTAATCGATTAGAAAGCCTATTCGAGCATATTCGTCAACATCTTTGATTCATTAGTGACATATTGTTTAATTTGTTATCAATGTAATTAGACACATATATTATCAAGTGATAGAGAACTGTAACGATGTAAAGCTTTTCTTTTCTAATAAAAATGATGAAGGACAGCGCCTCCACCCACACCCGCGAGATATGTGTGAGTTTCACACTTTAGTGCTAACAAACTTTTTTATTGTTTTGTAGCAAATGTCTAACTTGCTCTAAGACATATTCAATGTTTTCTCTGGTAATCATATAATGTGTAATAAATCGACATTTAAGCTTTTCTTGTACCGATACCAATATTCCATAATCTTGCTTTAAAATATTAGCAAATGTTTGCGCATCTATTTGCAGTTTATTGGAATTTAATAGAAAAAAAGACCATATTTGTTTGAACATCGTTTTTGGGATCAATTTCACAACCATTGATTTTTGATAATCCTTCAGCAAGTAATTTGGCATTTTCATGGTCTAAATTTAATAATTTTGGCATTTGTGCCAATGAAATGATCCCAGCAGCCGCTAGCACACCTGCTTGTCTCATTCCTCCTCCCAATACTTTTCTCAGTCGTTTAGCTTGCACGATAAACTCATGTGTACCAACGATGAGTGATCCAACCGGTGCTCCTAAGCCTTTTGATAAACAAAATAAAACAGAATCACAAGATTCAACTAATTCAGCTGGACTGACACCTAATTTAACAACTGCATTCATTAGTCTCGAACCATCCATATGCAATTTTAATCCATATTGTTGACACAATTTTCCAACACTTTGTATGTATTCAACAGTTAAGACTTTTCCTCCCATTCTATTGTGCGTATTTTCCAAACAGACGAGTTTCGTGCAAGTAAAATGGTCGTCATCTTTCACTATCCGAATTCGTTGTTCGATGTCATGAAGTAGAAGTGTTCCATCTGGTTGTGTTGGAGCTGTTTGTGAATGAATTCGTGCTAGTGTTGCGCATCCACCTTGTTGATATATGTGCATGTAACATTCATCGCCCAATATCATTTCTGAACCGAATTGTGAACAATGATTGAGAGCACAAATAAGATTTCCCATTGTTCCCGATGGAACAAACAAAGCTGCTTCTTTTCCTAATAATTTGGCTGTCATCTCTTGTAGTTTTAACACAGTTAAATCATCACCATAAACATCATCTCCAACTTCGGCATCGAGCATTGCCTGACGCATTTCAACTGTTGGTTTTGTTACTGCGTCTGAACGAAGATCAATAAATGATGATGACATGTTCTTTGCAAAATTACAAATAACAAGACAAGTATTGCAGAGACATGGCCATAGAAATGTGCTTGTTTTTATATTTAACAAAGATAAGAATAATGAATATTTATTCTCTAGCTGTTACTTTGTGAGTTATAATATGATATTGAGAAAAAGAAAAATCATAAAATTCAGTAGCACCGCAAAAGTTGTTTTCTATCGTTTTACAAATAGATTTCGTTTTAGTTTTCACTTCTATTATTTATAATATCAACATGAATATAGGTACTGTCTAATTAATAATCATAAATGCAAATGAATCTAATATTGGTACAATGAAAATCTACTTAAATAATATGATAACAACAGCCAATTTAACACTAAACGATAAACATTAGAAAATAGTTCTCCTGATAATTAATCTTCGTATTGACTCATCATTCTTACTTCATATGGTCGAACTAATCGATCTGTTAGTCAAATTCAATGGTTCAAAGATAATTAATTGATTGATCAAAAGCATCAAATAATACAAATCATGGCCAGTGGCTGCACACATATGTACTTCAAGTGTGTTTCTTTAAACTTAGGATAAAAGCAATAGTAAATTAGTGCTATAATATGAAGCGAGATTTAAGAGGAGATAATACGATCTAGTATTGTTGAATTTTGTGAGCGCTTATATATTTTCTCAAAAAAATGGACTGTATTGTACTTTTTTGTAAAGTCACTGAGGTATGAATACAAGATCTTTATAATTCTTACCGTTGTATCGAGCCAACACATATTCTAAATGCACTCAATCTTTCAAAACCAGATAGTCAACATCATTTTTATTTCTTGTTGTAACTGTATTAGTTGTTTTAATTGATTCTCTCTTCAATTGATTGAGAAAAATTCTTTTTCAAGATAAATTCAAGATATGAACATAGATCAATTCCTTTAAAATGGCAACGAAATATTTGATCAGTAAAATAGATTAGATTACCAGTAAAATGATTAAATGATCAGTACTTAAATTATCAGTTCTCTACCCATAGAATAGAAGCCCACTCCGGAAATTGGTACTGTTTGGATTTCATGAATTCGGAATCTATGGAGAATCCATGAGAGCCCATATAAATCCAATTTCCCAAAGTGAAACAGTGAGTAGAGTCGCTATAAGTTGCGTCCGATACGACCCCACGGTGCTTCACACAGTGCACATCTTCGCATGTGGGTGCTTCTGAACAGCTTATTGTTTAAGATCATATGGATTCCCCATGAATTATGAATTCATGGAATTCGGAAAGAACTAATTTTTGGAGTAGCCTACTATTCTGTGGGTACCCACTCGGACAAGCGTTGCAAACAACGACGTTTTTACGCTTTAAAAACGCACGTTTTGGTGCGTTAAAACGATTTTTTTATGATAGAAAACGTGTTATGGCATACTGAAATGTGCGCTTTTAAAGTATTAAAACGTCGTTATTTTCAACGCTTGTCTGACGGGGTAGAGGAATGATAATTTAAGTACTGATCATTTAATCATTTACTGATAATTTTTATACTTTTTACTGGTCATTTATCTTACTGAACATTTCATCTATTTAACTGATCATTTAATCTATTTTACTGATCGTGTAAATCCATGCCCTTTAAAATTAACAGCTTCATTGAAGTTTTTTTTAAAGTTAAAATGATATCACTAGATGTAAAATACAAGGAAAAGTCTGTTCTTTTTTATGTAGATCTCTCGTGTTCAATCTAAATATACCGATGACTATCGATGTGTTGCTCGTCAGCAACTTCAAACTTCTTTCTATATAACAATACATCAATGTAATACTTAAATCAATGTCTAATCAAACGTTAAATCATATTCAATGGTTGAAAAATGAGACTGAAATATATTCATCAATAAAATATGAAATAATTATTGAAGATCGTATAGTTCAATTAGCAATTCATGATTTAATACAATGTTATGCTCTGACATCTATATATCGAGTCATAGATGTTTACTATTTTATTTCTTCTCTTCTTTTTTGATATATATATATATATATATATATATATAAATGTTTGTGACGTTATACTTGGTTAATTTTCGTGAAAGAGTAAAGAGAAGAGCCTATATTCTTCATAAAAATGAACTCCATGTCTGTTATTTTAACTCAGTAAAAAAAGAACATAACACTCCAGATTGATCAAGGTTTATAACCACAGTGAAGCTAGCCGAACAGGACGATTTATCCGGAAGAAAGTAATGATTCTATTCGACGATGTGATAATCAATAGATAGCGAAATATTCGTAAATCATCAGTAAAGAGGAATACAAGGCAAAAACATTTTGGACATGGCTGTCTTAGTGATAGTATGCACTGTAAAAAATGCCATGTGTCTAACGAGACATGTTATCCGTCTTAAGTCTTATTCAGATGCGAAATACGTCTTGTTTTCAGACATGTAGTGACTACAGACAGGAAAGTGTCTTACGTTCCTCTTTCTCGTAAAGCATTGTTATAGCTATTGACCAATAGATCAATTTTTACTTTCTTTCGTAGCTATGAGAATTTACTTTCGGATGTGAAACAGAGTCTTATTCGATTTCTTGGAAATATTTAGGATTTCACTCTTTCCAGAGTTAGTTTTTCCGATGACTTTTCTACCGTGAACTGCTTCACATTTTAACTCGAATTGAGAATATTCGTGGTTTTGAAGAGGTCCGTATCTCTTGATTCGATATCTGAAGTGAAGGGGCTTTAAAAATATGCAAACCATTTTACCGAAATTCCTTTTTTTATTTCTAATATATTTTCAAGGTTTTTATTTGTTTTCTAGATGATAGAAAGATTATCAGAAATAATGGATTACCGTTATATTTTAATATTGTATATTTAAAAAAATACTTAAGGCTTTTTTTTTCGTTTTAGACTTAAGTGTTGCATGAGTTTTCCCAGACGCTTCTATCAATCTATGGTTCACTAATTCAAGAATTCATGTTTTTATATGAACATTAGATATTAGAATAAATATTCTCAATGAAATAATTTGTTTATACTTTACTTGAGTTAAAATTATATTTAAAAACTACAGAAATTCTTTTAAAATTCTTTTATATATATTTTTTGATGTTTGATGAAATTCCTCAAAAATCAGATTTACTCAAATAAAATATTTTCGAAGATATTATTTTATTCCACAAGAATATCACCTTCGAGGAATTTCATTAAACATCAAAAAATATATATATAAAAAATTTTTAAAAATTTCTGTAGTTTTCAAATATAATTTTAACTCAAGAAAGAGTAAACAAATTATTTCATTGAAAATATTTATTTTAATATCTAATGTTCATATAAAAATATGAATTCTTGAATTAGTGAACCATAGATTGATAGTAGCATCTAAAAATTATACTTTTAAGACGCCTATATACACTGGTGGAAATAGTCCAACCAGAAAATTTTAAGACTCTCAAGCGTTCCAAATCGGTTATCCGTGGACACATAAGTGTCTAATTTAGACCTTAACCAACCAATCAGAAATGGCGCTAAGTGTCTTATTTAAACGAACGAATCGTCTTATTTGTACACTTCATGTGTCTTGATTTTGTAGAGCGTGTGAAAATGTATTGAATATTTTAATGATTATCTTCATACTAAGAAGTAAAGACTGGATTAATTATGCATCATTTTATTATTAAGTAAAAAAAGATACAATAAGAAATAAAACCTGAGTAATGAGATAAGAAGAAATAAAAGCAAAACGAAAACGAAATTTAATCATTTATGGTAATTCTATTGGAATAGAATCTTCTCGAGAAACATAGTTTTTCTTGAATGCCATAAAAAGTTGACCGATCACTTGACCCGTCAATGTATTTCCTAGTTCAACTTCATACAATCGAAGCATAAGTATAATATCTGGTGGGCATTTACAAATAAAATCATGTACAACTGCATTCCCATGTCGCCTCTTTTTTATCAACTGTGCCGCAGCTACGCGTAGAGCCTATTCTGCGTCGCAGTTACGCGTAACTATGGCGCATTGATCGTAGTGAAGATTTCTATAAGAAACTACGCTTAGCGTGACGCAGATCAACGTAACTGCGTCCTAGTGATCGCATCCTACGATCCGTTGTAGGTATAAATGACCAATTACAAATTATTCCTCCTTATTTGTAATTGGCTACACTCGAACAATAAAACTTAGTCACAGAAAATCATTATAAATAGTAGTGTTTATCACATTTTCGTTCATAAGTCACTCTACTACATGCAGTGAAATGCATAGTTTTTATTTCTTTTAAAAATTTCTACATTAAAACTTTTTTAGTTTTTCAATTTTTTGTAATTAATTTTTTTTTCTTTCATCATTGAATTATTTCAAATTTTTTTTTCTTTTATACATTAAATTTTTTTAAATCTTTTTAGATCTTAATTTTAAAATTTTTCTAGATATTAGTTTTTAATTTTCCTTAAGTTTTAAACTAAATTTTTTTTAAATTTTAATTTTAGTAAATTTTTAGATCTTTTTAGATTTTAATTTTTCAATTATTTTTATTCTGAAAACTTTTAATTTAAAAATTTTTTTTTATTTTTTATAAAAGTTTTAACTTCATAGCTGTTTTTCATTTTTGTACAAAAATGTTTTTTAAACTCAATAAAAATATTAATAAAAGGAAACCCTAATCTATGCTATCTTTTGTACCAATTGCGACGCCACTGTGAACCATAATTGCGAAAAACTTGGGCGCAGTCATGTGTAACTGTGATTTTTCCCCCGTAACTACGCGTAACTGCGATTTTTTCATCGTAGTTGCGCGTAACTACGTCGCAATTTTCCGCAATTACGAGTCACAGTGCGATCGCAGCTACGGCGTAACTGCGCCGCAGTTTCATCGTAATGAAACACATGGGTTATCTTTCATGTCATATAAATCGTGTGCACGAAAATGATGGCCAAGAAAAGATCGAACACTGAATGGAAGCATGTTGTACAACGTTTGAAACAAGCCACAGATTGACATCAGCAATATAAATCTTAGCCAGAACCAAAGTAGTGAAAACACTGTATTGTTCAATACATTGATCAGTAATACACAATCGGCCCACGTTTCATCTATTCCTCCCACAAAATCAAGTTTTAATTTAATTTTGGGAATATTAAACTTCTCCTATTTATCTTAGAAGAGGCTAATTTTTTTCGAAAAGAAATTACCTAGTTTCCGACTGGTGTGTGTCACCCACACCCTTCACTCTAAAAAAAAAAGGTTTTTTACAGAACTTAAAAAAGGTTCTTATCCTGGGCACACGGTAAGATCCTTTTTAGGTTTTGTAAAAAAGGAGGTTCCGTATAAAACCATACCCCAAAAATTGAAATAAAGGTTCCGTAGCAAAGGTTTTGCACAGAACCATAATTCGATAACTGGAATAAAGGTTTCGTATCAAAGGTTTTGTAAAAAACTATTTCAAAAATAAGAAAAAGGTTTCGTAGCAGAGTTCCGTACTGAGCTTTCATTAGCGATCCTAATGAAAGGTTTCGTACGAAATTATCTGTACTCAACCTTGCTACACAGTTCGGCAGCCAAACTTTCAGATAAACAACCACTGCAGTCGATGGCACGCGTACCGTTCCGAACATTTCGCGAAATCCAAAGATTGCATACATCAAACGAAACCAACGCCTATGGAAATAATCTATAGAGTAATCTTAAGCCTAAGTACAGCAAAATACTGCGAGACTATTTTCCACATAGTATTGTTTCATTTAAAATATGCCATCCTGGTATTTTTCTAAAACATTCCAAGTGACATGCATACCATCAACAGCCAGAGATTGTTAATCATCGCCAAAGATGAATTCCAAATCCAACACCACCTAAAATATATAAACAAATCAATGTAACCAACTTAAAGCGCTGAAACTTACCACAAGATTTACAAGCATGCCTCAACCTACAATAAACAAAACAACTAATTCCTTCTATGAACAAAGGTAAAACTTACCAAAACATTCACATCTCGATGAACCTAAAATAAAAAGACTGATAATATTTTATATTATACAAATTCTAACTTACCTAGATATTGATATCTCGACGAACCTAAAACAAAAAGACAAATAATATTTTATAGTATAGAATTTCAAACTTACCTAAACATTGATATCTCGATGAACCTAAATAAAAAAGACTAATAATATTTTATAGTATAGAAATTCAAACTTACCTAAACATTGATATCTCGACGAACCTAAATAAAAAAGACTAATAATATTTTATAGTATAGAAATTCAAACTTACCTAAACATTGATATCTCGACGGACCTAAAACAAAAAGACAAATAATATTTTATATTATAGAAATTCAAACTCACCGAAACGTGTATATATCGATCAACCTATAATGTTAATGAAACAAATCGTAGTTTTTATTTCATAAAATGGAAAGTACTTCAAAGTGGGTAGAAGGATGAACCTATAATAATAAAATAGATAATACGTTATATTTGTGAAGACAAAACTGGCCTCAATGTGTATACATCGATGAACCTATAGTAAAGAATCTAATAGTGCTTTTGATGACATTGAATTAAATTCACTTGAGCGTTACATATACCGATGAGGGTGAGAACAGAAAAACAATTGCGTTTTTTTACAAGATAGTACTTAGATCAATGTGTACATGTGGATGGCTGTAAAAGAATATAGCAAATAAATCTTTTTATTTCAAAAGATTAAACTTTCAAAATCGATAGATGAATGAAGCTATAATAAAAATATGAAATAATTGTTTTTTTTTAAATAAGATGACGCTTACGTAAATGTGCATATATCGATGAACCTATAGTAATAAAATAAATAATTTTTGTATCTGATATGATAAAACTTGCTGAAATGCGCATGTATCGATGAGCGTATGACAAAAACAGCAATAATTGTTTTCATTAAGGGCGATCAAACGTCTCTAAAGTCGATACAACTATGAAATTATAATAATAAAATAAATAATGTTTTATATTTGAGAAGATAAAACTGATCGGAATATATGTATATCGGTGGATCTAGACAAAATAATCAGCAATTCCTTTTAATAAATTAGATTGAACTTACATAAATGTTGCTTATATTGATGAGCCTAGAATACAAGAAAAGAATATTTTTTTCTCAGAAGGTAAAACTTACGTGAGTGTGCATATATTCATGAACATAGAATAATAAGAAAACTAATTCTTCTATTTGAGATGATCTAGCTTACCTGAATGTGCATATATGGATGAATCTATAATAAGAAGATATATATTTTTCCTTTTGTTTCATAAGATGAAGCTTCCCGAAACGTGTATATATCGATGAACGTATTATAAATAATTAAGTAATGGTTCGTAATTTGAGAAAATGAGAATCATCTGAGAGTGTATATATCGACGAACATATAACCAAAAATAGACGCATTTATTAAATATGATCTCAAGAAAGTTACCGGAAAATGCATATATATTGATCATTAGATAATAGAAGAATTAATTTATTAATTAATTTGCTTCTTAAGGTTGAATGCATCTGCCGTTTTTATGCTTGAAGCGACATGGAATTAAAAATGAATGATGTTATTGTATTTGCTTTTATTTGATCAAATGAAACTTAGTGAATTTTATGTATTCGTGTATATGTGTAATGGCACAGATAACTCTATTTATTGTATTAAGAAAATTCGCTAGCTTGCTATTTGAATTAGTTCATTAAAAAAGTATGCACTTCATTTTTTATAAAATATACTATATACGGATGATTGAAAAAATTGAAACAATATGGTCAATGATATAGACTTAATTGATTGCATGAATGAGTTTGTATGTTTGACGAACTGATTGTTGCATGAATGCTTACTACTGTTTTACAGTTTCTCACTGATTGATTTGATGTATATATGACGAATCGTTTTAAAAAATATTGTTTGAAAAGGCTAAAATTCTTCTCTTCTTTTGACGTCATGTGAAGATGTAAAGAAAAAGTCCCGTATAAATTAAAAAGTAAAACAGAGAACGTAATGACGTAGAGAGAAGAATAGAAAAAGCAATAGTGAATGAGTCTAGTTAATAAAATTTATTCAATTCGGATTCGTTTCGCTGCAAGTCTTGCGGACTGTTTTGCTGTTGTTGTAGTGGATGAAGATGAAATTTCTTGTTTACGTTTTCGTTTAATCGCTGCAGAATGAGATTCTTTTTCTTCAGTATATGTATCTGGTTCATCTTCACACTGCTGTTTTGATGAGGGTTTATTCGAATGATGGATTTTTCTTGTTTTCTCTGAGTATATATTGTTGGAATAATCTTCGGTAATAAATGATGATGTTGTTTGATTTTGAATTATCACTGGTGAGCTGCATTGAGACGTAGAAAATGGAGAAGCTATTGATAATGGTTTAAGTTCTTCATCATCATCCATATTTTGATTAAGATCATCATCCATGTGCTGATTAAGATCATCATCCATGTGTTGAGTAAGAGATTGTTGATCAATATTGGTCGACCTGGCCAAATTTAAATTAGATGAAGAATATTGATCTTGTTCCATTTGTTTACGTGATTCACCAACAATCTAAAACAATATCAAAAGTAAATCTTCATTTACGTTGGGGAGAAAACCAGAAAAACGTAAGATATCCGTTATTCATTTTAAAATGAAACAACTCAATTAAATGTTCTTGCTGAACTTCTATAAAGCTTAGAAATCATTCAGTGATGTTTTACAAAAACAAAACATATAACGCTCTCTATATATCGTGAAAGAATAATGTAAAAATGAGTTTTGACACTTCTAGTACATAACTAGAGATGGACACATCAAAATACGATATTGAATTGGTTTCTTAACTATCAAATTAGATTATGAGACTTACTTCATTTGAATTATTAGATGACGATGAATTTTTGTTTACAATTGATTGTTGAGTAGAATTTTCGATCAGATTCGTAACCATTGCTTGTCGTTTCATCATTGGTCGGTTAACAATTTTATATTGCCAGTTATGGAGCAAATTTTTGAGTGCCTTATTGAGATAATGTGAGTCTTCGAATAATATACCGTAGAGAAGACGACATGATCGATTATGTAGGCCAAATCGAATTTCAAAAACATAGTATAACGAGAGAAGAAGAGCAAGAGCTGTGAAACATGAAGTAGTTTGTGTTATTAAACAAAAGTCCAGGTAAAGCTCAAATCGATCATCATGAATTTTCATACATGGATATGGTACAAGTACATCCTATGTATAAAGTTGAAAAAAAATTTTATCTTGAAAAGATAAAAAGACATTTACTTCGTGCGTAAATACATTACCAACAGGATCACCAAAAATTTTGCATAGAATACGAATAACACGAATAGGTAAAACATCTAAAATGAAAAAATATGATATTTTAACGTTCTTTGAAAAATTGTTTTGTTTTCCTTAAAAAATAAGTATATTTGAAAAGCATCGTTTATGTTCGTATATAGATAAAAAATTATTTTTGTTGATCCGATAGTCAATTTTCAAGATATTATTATGGATACATTGCTAGGTTTCATAAAATTATAATTATAATATGAAAAATGATTAGTTTGACAGTTAGAAATGCATTGGAAAATAAATTTATTCCGCTTGATATAGATTCAATTTTTTTATATGAATATTCTTAGCTTTTTTCTCCATGTCTTACCAGATAAAAAACAGTTGTTTTCAGGCAGATGATTAAAAAACTTCGGCAATAAATCGTTCACGTTGTCTTCAAGACTAAGACCAGCACAATCTTTAACTTCAGCTAAGATCTAAAGAACCGAAAAACATAACACAAATCAATTAATAATGCAGATGAACTATGAAAGCTACAAATAAAATTTGTTTGGAACATCAGTTTATACATATCAGGTGGCATTTTTTTCGAAAAAAATTCTTATATCAAAGCCAGTTTTTACAGTAAAAGTATGAGAATTGTTACTTTCTATGACAATGTCAATGAAAAGAAAAATTTGGAAAATTACGCTGTTTTTCGAAAGCACTATAAGCAACAACAGTTTTCCAAAAGAAAAACATTGCAATGTTTCTCGGAGGTAAAATTCGATTAAATTTAAAATATTAACTGAAAGGACTTTTGATCAAGAGAACAAGTCATATTTCGGTGAGCTTAGAACGAATTATCAAAATTGTTGCAAGTGTTACACTTCAATATTCTGTAAGTAATAGAGAGGTGATGCTTATCATATTTGTTAAAGAAAATTAAAGAAACATTAATTAGAATCTTAGTATAAAAACTATGAAAAGAATATCTGTTGTCTTTTGAAATGAATTAATTGTTCATATTTGAGTTTGTCTCAAAGAACATTATTAGTAAACTATTATGAGTAACACTTACCATTTCTGAAAGATGGTAACCAGGAAAACGTTCAAGTATTTCAGGTACAGTTAAATCACGTATACATAAACGACGAATATTAAATGATTGTTGCCAAAGATTATGAAACATATCAAGATCAGGATCATCTTTAAGTAATTCTAGTTTCATTTGATCCACTATAGATAAAAGATTTTCATTTTGTTGATCAGCCATACGAATAATTGGCTATTAAAAAAACAATATGATACGCTATTTAAAATAATTTCATCACTTACTATATCATCAGTTCGACGTTCGGCTTGTAAAATAGTACTTTTTCTTTTCGGTCTCCCATTCGTTTTACCATTACCGTATTTTTCTTGTTTGCTTTTCACAAGATTAGTGGTTACTTGCAAAGGTTTACGTTCACGTTTAAATTTCTGCTTGATGCTTTCGTGCCACTCTTTCTATAAAAACAAAACAGAAAATATTTAGTCAATTTTAAAATTTATTCTTACTACTGAATCATTATACAATGCTGGAGGAACACGCAGTTTCTGTACCAAACACTTTGCCATCGTCAAATATTCATCATTAGATGGATAACTGAAGTAAAACAGATGAAAACATGAAAAATGTTATGACTAATCATGACTTACAGTAGTTTATGTGACTTTGTTACATCATCAAAAACAAGCGATAGGAGTTCACCACGCAAGGCTGTATGCGGATTAAATTTTGCAATATTATCATCATCAATGTAATGCTGTATTCTAATAGGTAAATCAGGACCTTGATAATCTGAAGGTAATTTTGCTGTAGTATAAATATTATCATTATCATCAGGAAAATTTATACTTGATGAAAGATTAGCATCTGTTGTTTGATGAATATCATTATTTGATTGACTTTTTTCACGTAAAACAGATGAATCAAGTGTATCATTCTCTGGTGATGAATCTACAGGTTTAAATGATGATGCTGATGATGATGATGTGGAATCAAATACATTAATGGTTGTTGTTTCATCAGTATTTTCATTTTGTTCATTCAAGTTTGAAGCTAATTTTGCACGTTGATCAATAAACTTCACACGATCTTTTATTCGAGGGAATATTTCGGCAATATCATTATGTTGAAGCAAAACCAATGTTGAACCATCAATGTCTTCGTCTAAAATAAAGAAATAGATGTTTTAGTTAAAATTAAAAAATAACTTGATTTAAAAAAGACATCATTGTATACAAGAGAATGCTCTCATTAAACTAAATATTTTTTCTCTTACGTATGAATATTAAAAAGAAGCGTATATTTCTATTGTTTCGTTAAACGTGTTAATAAATTGATATAATGTACATGTTCAACATCATACATGTCGAGACAATGAGGATGTATATCAAAACAATGTTCAATGTCAATTGTAACCAATGTTCCTGAAAATTCAACTTCATACGAACATAAATTTTCATCAAATGAAATTGTGTTTAACATTTCGGCAATGATAGTTGTTTTTTCTTGGATATTTAATAGATGATGAATCTGGCAAAATATTGGAATTTCTTCAGCATGTGCGAGATGATGAACAACAATTGATCCAGTTCTAACATTCATATGATGGTAATAAATCGAAGTACATTCATATATTAAATCAGTTTCATTTATAAAATTTATCAGTAAACGTCGCACAGGAATAGAAAGTTTTGACCATTCAATTGATTTAGACGATCGAACTGTTATTGATGATGAATAACAGAATGAATTGGAATTGTTCAACATGCAATAACGTAATTGATGACGTTTCGTGAGAGTAAGCAGAGGATTTTTAAAATTAAATGTGCGAATAGCAATTTGCTTGAAATACAAATGCTTTGCTTCGAATCGCATACATGAGTTCAATATAGGGAGTCCATGCATTTCAATAGAACGAGTATACTCAGTTAAAAAATGTACTTTTGGTGTTACACGATCAGGTAAATGTTCGATCATAAGACAATGAAATTGTTTACATAAACCATCTAAGTACGGCAACCATGATTTTCTAAGTGGATTGGCATATATATAGCTTATAATTTCACGTAAAATAGTGTATAGTGGAAGTAGAGTAAGATCACCAATAATATCGTGAAAGATGATAGGAAATAAACGAAAAAAACATAGTTTTTGACTAGCAGTGCCAGCAATAGTCGAATGAATTAGTTGTTGCCTTTTTACAGGTGGTGGTTTATTTGATGAATCATAGAATCCATAGATGAAACATGATGTGCGTTGTTCAATATCTGAATACGTTAAAAGGCGTTGTTGAATAACTTCTTTTAATAGAGCATTTATGATGAGCGGGCACACACCTCAATTTAAAAAAAGAATTTTTTTGTATGTGGAACTACTGTCCTACTCGTAGTATTACCTTCAGCGATATCATGCATAATGTCTGGTGGAAGTGATTCGGTAGCATGAAAGCCAATAAGATCTTTCAACCAACTTTCATTTTTGACACCTTGAATAATTTGACCATCATTATTAGCGATAACTTTATTGACAATCATGTCGTGCTTTATACGAGTTCGTGGTACAAATGATATCTCAGTTAATGGGATATGCCTTTGTTCATAAGTAACGAAACAATGACGACAGAAGCCCCCAGAGCTAAAGCTTTTCTGAAAGCCTCCCACTTCGTTGGACGCTAAATTATCACCAGATAAAGTAGAGAAAACGAAATAAATTCTACTGGAAAGACAAGGAATTGTGATGCCTTCAGTTTGAAGTTTATTAAGATCTTCCACAAGTATATTCATTAATATTGACCTATTGTTATCATTGTTCAAATGTTTTGTATAACATATACAATGTAAACCTATTGAATTAACTTGTGATCGAACGATATCAGGTAAATCATCCAACAAATAATAAAAACAAGTAAACTTGTGGGAATCTTTCTTAGCACCTATTGGATTAGTAATACCAATACCATCTGAATATAATTTCAATAATAAAGAATTAGAATTTGTTTGGCGAGAAAGATTTGATTTAACTGAACGACTTTGTCGATTGGATAATATTAGATCGTTGTCTTTAGCTGCACGAGTTGATAACGAATTAATATTATCAATTGTCGCCTGTAGTAATTGACCATTTTGAAGCATACAAAACAGGCTCTGCTTCAATGGAATATAATAAGCAAGTTCTTCATTTGTAGTTAATTTGATTTCAGTTGGTGGTTGATAGTCGAAATCATTTTTACATTGTTTTAAAAAGTTATATTCACTTTTACTAACAGAATTGATAATAAAGCTGACGTGTGTAAATACTGCTTCCATATCAATAATAGAAATGAAGGATGATGACGCTTTCGTTTTAACTAATTTGATAATTATGTCAAATAAAGAACAAATTTTAGATGAAATAGATTGTACGACGTTTTGAGGAAGAAGATGATATTCACGAAGCTCGAGTAGAAAACGTGTGTAAAATTGCGCAAGTTTGCCAAAATTAACTCGTTCATTAGCAATAGATACGGCGGTAGAATCGAAATTAAGAAATTCACGATCTGTATCATCAAGTTCTTCATCAGGATAGATACAAGATTCAGGATCATTAATAGCATATGATTCATCACTAAACGTAGGATGAGAAAATAAATTCTCAAGATCATCGACAATATCATAGGTATTCGATGAAGGAGTATCATTATTGTCAAATGAATCGATTAGAGAACGATGGCATCGGTAGATATGGCGGCGGTAACTGTCAAAAGACGAATAGCGAGATCCGCACGATACGTCTAATTCACACCGAATATTAAAAGTCGATTTTTCACGATGTTCATTGCGAATATGTGTAAATAACGTCCGATAATTATGGAAAACACTTGAGGATATACACAGTGGACAAAAATAATGTTGTTGAGACATTTTGATGATGAAAAGACCAAAAGTACTTCAACGTTTACGAGATAATTAAATAATGTTATTAAACTAAAACGTAAATTTTCAAATATTGAAGTATATTCTTCTTGGACAACAGAAATAAAGCAACCAATGATTTCGAACATATTTAACAACAAACCAACTTTCTACATTGCCCAATGAGCATTTTTCACTTCATTCGTCACCGCGACACTTTAATTTATATTGAAAAAAAAACTCAAAACGAACTAATTCTTTTGAAATAATACGAAATATACCTTTAGTGAAATTTAGGACTAACATCGAACTGCGTTGGATGCTCATTTCGACAATTCTAACGCATCCATTAAAATCGAACTTTCCCCTAATAGTCAGTGTCAATTTTGAAAATAAAGCATATCTCGCTTACCATACTGCAAAAACAACAAAACAGACAAGCTGTCTTATAAATAGCAACAGACATTTTTTCAATCATCAACAGCGCAATACGATTATAACATGCAGCACAGTATTACAAATAATAGAAACCAAACCTTACCTCGAAAAAAACGTATGATTGACTCATCAACAATGAACGTTTGAAGCCAAGCAACTACCTTTGAACTTGATATTTTATCCATCCAACAAAGCCAAGTATCTAAATAAGTAATAGCAATCAGCATTACAAATCAATGCCTGAAAAAAAAAGAAAAATCTGCTTTCTTCATATAAGCCCTGCTTACTAGATATTCGATAGAGTATAAAAGGCTTGATTGATACACCACGACGAAGAAGAAATATTGTATTGAAGCTGTAATTGTTTCAATTCACCTAAATAAGAATTTCCAATAGATTTCATATGTTCAAATCTTTTTTTCCTCCTATACGAACCTTCTTCTTATTTGAAATGACGAAAATTTTAAATAAATCGATTCAATGGACCACGATCAGTTGTATTGTTTCAGCACGACGAAGAAGAAATATTGTATTGAAGCTATAAATGTTTCAATTGAGCTAAATAAGAATTTCCGATAGATTTCATATGTTCAAATCTTTTTTTTCCTCCTATACGAACCTTTTTCGTATTGTAGACAACTAAAATATTGTGTTCAATTGATTTAATGGACCAGTATCAGTAGTTTTGTTGTACGACAAAATAGACGAATTGTGTTAGCTGTGTAAGTTGTGTTTGTTTGAATCAAACTGAAGAAGAATCTTTAAGAAAGTCCTATTCTGTCGATTGTTAGAGAATACAGTGGAAATTGAAGATATTTTTGAGATCGATTTGATTGGTTATATATGCGAAATTTGATTTTCGACGGAAAATAGCGACATCCTTATGTCGATATAAATACATCGCAGTAGATGAACAAGAATATCATGCTTCGCATATCCATAGAAGACTCTTATATATTTGAAATGGAAATCGCAGAATCGGATTCATATTGTAATAATTAACTGGTGAACTTTTTTCCTCACTGCCGCGGTTCAATATCGAATTTCTTTGTTGAAGAAGTTTTCATTTGTCTGTTATGGAGATGTTAATTGATGCTTTAATTTTATGAGTTCGTTGTTAATCCTTTGTCAAGCTATTCAACTGTCTTCGTGTGTAGATTATGATTTCAGGACAACTACATCTTCTTATTAATTATTTGTAACATGGATTTGTTTTATTACGTTGCCTACTGAGCATTCTTGTCATGGCGCTCGAAAGGGTATTTTAGTCATTTCTTGGTTTTCTACGCAACCGTCGTGTTTTCTGTATCGTTTTTCGAATTCTATTATTGCTTGATTGTTCATTATGATTTTCTTTTGACAAGTATGCATAGGTATTACCGCTCCTCTGCGAATCCTCTCCCATATTTACGGTTGCTATATGTAGGTTTTGTGGAAACCTAAAAAGTCCTGTAAATAGATATTCTTAAATAAGACCAAACCGAAGGTAATACCTAGGTCATCACGATCACAAGAAAGCAAAAATAGATCTCGATATTGCTTAGAATCAGAAAAAAATTCGTACATAGCATACAAGACGTATTATGTTTTAATGAAACCGTTGAAAGTTTATCTAGAAAATTGCAAAACCTTCATATAACCTGCGAAACTATCAGTCATAACGTAGAATATATTCCAAAATTTTCTACAGTTGACTGAACTATCAAAGGTTTCGTATAAAATCAATCGAACCTTTAGGCAGATTGGAAAGTGTCGTAAAGTTCGGTAGAAATACTACAGAACCATAGCAACTTGCTTGAGGCCACCTAACGTGTCGTAGAAAATATTCCAAACCTTTCTACAATTTACGGAACTAGCATAGGTTTTGTATAAAATAAACTAAACCTTAAAACATATTAAAAAATGTTGAAAAGTTCGGCAGAACTAATACAAAACCTTTGACACCTCGACGGAACTATCCGTCGTTTCGGAAAAACTATTCCAATCATTTTTAGAGTTTACGAAACTATCAAAGGTTTTGTATAAATACTCCAAACCCTACAGCGTATTGGAAAGTGTCGAAAAGTTCGGTAGAAATACTACTAAACCGTTGCAACTTGTTTGAGACTACCTGAAGTTTCGTAGAAAATATTCCAAACCTTTCTACAGTTTACGGAACTATCATAGGTTTCGTATAAAATAAACTAAACCTTAAAACATATTAAAAAATGTTGAAAAGTTCGGTAGAACTAACACAAAACCTTTGACACCTCGACTGAACTATCCGTCGTTTCGGAAAAACTATTCCAAACCTTTTTAGAGTTAACGGAACTATCAAAGGTTTCGTATAAAGCATCCTAAACCTTTCTACAGTTTTCGGATCCATCAGTAGTTTTGTATAAAAGATACGAAACTTTGAAGTCGACTCGAAGGTGTCTGAAAGTTCCGCACAAATAATGCGAAACCTTTTAAGCGTCTACGAAACTATCAATCGTTTTACAGAAAATGTTCAAAACCCTTACATAGGTTACAAAACCATCAATGGTTTTGTCAACATAATTCAAAACCTTCTTCGTTGTGACAAAACTATTTGAGGATTTCTACTTGATCTACGAAACCTAGAAGAATTTCACTGAACCTCTAGGTAGTTTCGCAGCTGAGTTACGAAACTTTTTGATATCTGCTGAACTTAAAAAAGTTTTGAAAGCAAACCACGAAACGTTTTTCGGTCCACAGAACTTAAAATCGTTCGGTGCAGAAATGCGGAACTATTCAGGTTCTGTAAAGTACCGATTTTTTTTAGAGTGTTTTCCCATGTTCTAAAATTTTTTAATGAATATCTCAATCAGTTCTATCAGTTAGTGTCATTAATTATTTAACACAAATTTTTCCAAGAAGAGGTGGCAGTATTAGTAATTACTGATACTTATTTGAATTCGTGCGGTTTTCTGACGGGCATTTAGAATGTTTGAAGATCATTTTTTGAAACATCTTAACTAGTTCTATCGATTGGTATCATTTATTATTTAGCACAAATTTTCCCTCTAGGCGATGATAGCAATAGTAATTTTTAATATGTATCTGAATTTGCGCGTATTTCTTGTGGACATTTAGAATGTTTGAAGATTATTATAATAAACATCTCAAATGCCTCTATCGATTGATATCATTAATGACTAAGCAGAAATTATGCAGTACTAATTGGTGCTATTGCTATTTATTGAGATTAATTCGAATTTGTGGTATTTTGACTTGTTTCCATTGGATTTAAAGATCATGTTTATACACAGATGAACCAGCTTTATCGAACGAAGTTGTTTTGAAGTAAGTTGGGAAAAGTTTCTAGCAGTTAATCTCATTATTAATATTGGTATTGCGAGGTCAGAGCTATGTTTCTATCAAATATTGTGTTTCAAGAGGCAAAGACTATTTACTGCGCAGCCGGGGTAGCAATACGGATTCCTTGTTTTTGTATTATCAGAAACGTTTGTGGGAAATATTCTCGTTATGAATAATACTGACGAGTGCATTTGTTTTCATTTGCAAGGGTCAGATCATTTATAGGTTTGAGTGTGATTTGTTTCAACAATCGAAAGTGAAGTATCTAGTTATGGCTTACAAAATGAAACACACATTGTTTCATTGAGAATGAGCGGATTAGTATACGTAAACGTTTCTTGAAATTGTAGGATTTTCGAACTGATTTTTCGGAGTTATACACCTCTTTGTATTGTAGACAACTTAACGTTGTGTTCGTATTGATACGACTCATAACTGTACTCAGCATTTTGTCTTTGCGACACTTGGTTATATGAGTATTAGTAATGTATATACAAACTTTCGCTTGGTCTAAAATTATTTTATTGTTTTAAGATAGACCTTATATTTGCAATCTACAGAGAATGTAAGTAGATGGTGGTCGAATTCATTTATTTTTTTATCCATTTCTAATACTTGTTTAGTGTAGAGTTGCTTGTGATATGACTTCTTGTAATTTTTCAATGGTTGTTAGGGGATAAATATGGTATTTTGTGGATCGATATAGGTATTTTCTGCTCGTATTCTGATTGACGGAATGGTCGGACATATTCTATTGGTCATCCGGCTAGCTTCACACTGGTAGGTTTATATGACTGTGCTGTCGCTAATAGACATGGACAAGAAATTCATTCCAATACAAATAATGATAAAATTCATGTTGGAAATCAACATGTATTAATTGTTAATGATTGCCAGTTAATCTATGATCAAGCTTATTATAGTCTACGTTTATCAACAAATACAAAAATTGATTTAGAATGATTGTTTTGATCGCCATCTTCCATAAATGCCTGATACTTCTCCTTCTATCATCGATATAGTCAGTCATGGTCAATTGTTGATTTTCCAACGGCCCAAGTCACTCGATCCTGCCTCCGGGTTCAGCCGGAACCGGCACCGGATTACTCCAGAAGACTGCATGATTCCAACCAAAATCTGCCAGGATCCGACAGGTATTTCACCGGAATCTTTGCTCCCGGAAACCCTGCCGGAATTCAAAGGAAACTAATCCGACCGTTTCCCGCCGGAACCCCAATCGGACACTGTCGAAACCTGTCGAGCCCGACTACCGGAAAACACCAGCAACAACAGGGTTTCACCATTTCTCCCATCAGATTCAATCGGATCTGATCAAATTACGTCGGATCCCATCTGAACCCGATCGACCGCCAGTAGCAGCATTTTCCTCTAGCCGCGACCTTCAATCCGTTGATACACCATTCCGACATCCTGCTTCCGCTCCGAACAAGATTCTAACCACCTTCCTCTGCACATCTAGACGCAGTTTCATGGTAGGAAAATCGCCCCGAAGATCATATTCGACCGACGGAAACTTTCTCAGAGTCGTTCTGAATCCATCTGAATATGATCCCACATCACTCCGACATCGTTTTTCTGCTCCAAAAAAGATTCTGACCACAATTCATTACCGATCGATCCACACTTTCTTACGACGAAAATCACTCCACCGCTCCACCTTGACTTACCGAAAAATTCACTAAGACACAGAAAATCTTTCAGATAGTCATTGCCGATGGTTTCAACTTACGTTTTCTTGTCGAAGCAGAATTCTAAGCATCTTTGATTACGAATTGAACCACAGTTATCTTTGAGAAAAATCACTGTACAGCTCGTGATTGAGTTATGAAAGAATTGTGCAAGTAGGATGGAATTTTTCTGATTATCGTTTCACGCTGTGCCTTGATATCTTCGCTTATGGTAATATGATTCTGAGTGACATTTGAAACCGAAATAGTGACATAGGATGGAATTTAAAAATTGTGTAGTCAGTATCGTTGCATTTGCAAGAGGGTTTGGTGATGGCTTGAGATGGTGCTTTCGGTGTCATGAGACCGAGGAAACATGTTGGTTCGGCGTGTAAAATGATGTCGTGTCACATGGGCTAACAACATAAAATGGATATATAAGAACTTTAGGTTGCGCTGGTGAATGAGAAATGACTGTGGATTTAGCGTGAGATCGGAACATGGTCGTGGAATCAAGTTATATTATGAAGAGTTGTGATAAATGACCTACGTGGACATCATTCGGGCTGATAACTTTGCTGAGGATAATTAAATACCTGATCATGCTGCTCATTTGGATTGGTTTTTCATAAAATTTCTATTCGATTGACTATAATTTTTAATTTATGAGTATCAACGTTTGTGCGAGTTGTTAAGTATCAGTCTGAATGAGTCACAGGATGTCCCTTTAGTATGCGTTAGTTACATGCAGCCGGTTTCGGTCGGATCTGTGTTGTAGTAAGTGGCTTAATCCGGTCAGTAGGACCGTTTAGGTTCCGATATGATCCGATGTGTTCCGGTAATACTAATTAAGCCTGACCTACGATGAAATCGAGCGTCTTGGGGCACGGCGGATTCCGGTAAAGTTTTGTTAGCAAATATTGTCGGAACACGTCGTATACGGCCGTTTCGTATCATCTGATCGGATATTTTCCGGCAATGTTGATCTGGCCGGTTCTCGAAGAATCTGGCAGCCAGATTGCATAAGAAAACAAAGAGAGTGATCGGAATTCACCAGAAATTAACCGACCGAATCCGTCACCGTGTGACATCGGAATTATAACCCGTCCGACAAGATCCGACTCATCAATAATGACCTGGGGGTTATTATTTTTCATTTAGTTTATTTTCTGAAAGCTTAGGATCCGCTTTTAAATTTGATAATAAAAGAAACGAACCTAGGTGTGGGTGTGGATGGATCTGAGTCTACTGAACGACGATACCTACACCCATAGCCTAAAGATTATAGATTGGACTAGTCCAAAGTTAGTTGCATCATATTCGCTTGTGTAGATCTTAGCTCGAATTAAATCCGAGATTGGACGCTGAAATATATATAAGGGTTCGGAGAAGTAATGAATTTAATATATAAAAAAAATTAAAGGTCCCGCACTAACTAGATGGCATTAGGAAACCGGTGAGATCAATAGAATCAGATGAAGAACAACAGCGAATGTATTTGAACATATTAGAAAGAGAGTATATATCCATTCACACATGACCACAGCACGAAAGAAGATATCGATGGAATGCATTATATGATGGTGTCACAAAAATAAGCAGAACAAGATTGTAGATGATAGAGGACGTAACATAACATAAATAAGAAAAAATCAACTAAATAAGCAAGCTTATATAGAAAAGAAGAAAATAAAAATTCTGTCCGGATGCAGTCTTTAGAAATTTTCATAAACACTTATAAATTCGATTGATTGTTCATGGTCGGTCAGTATAGTTTCTAGAACAAGAGAAAAGCTCATTATTGTCAATGGTCTGATGTTGGCCACCTTAACTTACCTGATCCTTTATAATTCTGATTCAGTAATCTCACCGACATCAAAATCATTGAATACCGTAGTCGGAACGAATAGTCACGAGAAAAATAAATGACTCTTATTACTTTGTTATTCGTTAAATCTGCTTGCTGCTGCACATACATTCCACTATGACACACAATGAGAAGGATCATGATAGAAAAGAAGAGCTGCAACCATGTACCGATTTATCCATCTTAATCTTCAACGGTGAATATGTACAGCTTGTCAGATGCGATATAATTCACTTATTTGTGAACGATTCTAAACCAAAACCATGTTCATCTATGTCGTGAGCAGCAATATGATATTAGATGACTATAATGTAGTAAATGAACCGACGAACAAATGAATTTTTTCAATTAGTACTCTGTACAAATATTATATTCCTTTCAAAGCAAACCTCGCTATTTGCATGCAATTGATGATTGCGTAACGAATAACTGATTCAAACAAAAATCATGTTCATCAGTAGTGTAACCATAAACTTTATTTTTTGCAACTATGAAGAAATATGCTACGACCTATAAAGTGAATTACTTGAAGCGACCTTCAACTCAAACATCTGAACTTCCAAGTGAATATTTAACACTGCACCCAAGTGGTTTGGCTACAGCTTTTACAACAGTTGAGCTACCTTTATATTCACCTATAATGTCATCATAAATATAAAGTTTTTCAGACTATAGCATATATGTATTACTGGACACCAAGTGAATTACTCAAAACAGTACTTGATTTACATAATTTTTGTTTCTTGAGAAGCAAATATTCATACTTTTAATCGAATTAAGATTATATATAACAAATGAACGTTGCAAAGTAGTATTGTAGTCATTTATAGTGGATGATCATGCAGAGATGTACATGTAATTATGACCAAAACGATGATTACATAAGAAGTAAATTTCTCAAAGTCTGATTGGGATCGAATATTTATCGTGTTCATCAATTGTTAATTCACGAAGCTAAATATCTGGAACTATGTCAGAACGAATGATTAGCTGATAAGTGAATTAATGAAAGAATTAGTTAGTTCAAACATTTTTTTCATATCGAGGCAGTAATGCAGACATGAATCTGATATGAGCTTGTATGATGAGTGAACGATTGAAAGTAAAGAGGTGTTCCTCAATCTTGTGATCACGATGCTGAAGACCTTCAACTATCTTAGTATAAATTTTCATGCAACAAATGAATTAGTCGAAAGACAACTGACTTCAAAGATGTTGTTCATTTTTAATCAATGGTTCACATTTTCACGTTATATGAAATCGTATAATCTATGAATATTCAGCATCAAAAACGTGTTCATCCATAATGCGACTGCGAAATGTTAGCATCTGCAATTATGACCAAGCAGCGAAGCAGCCAAAGACTGAATTACTTAAAACAAAATTCAGTCAACGTATTTTGTTCACATCGAAGCAACTATCCACATTGACAACGGTTGACAGGTTGTATAGTGATTGAACGTTTAGAATTAGTGTCTTTTTCCGTAATCGAGCACAATTGAAAATTAAGATTCTGACTCATTTAATTGTACTCTGCCACGTCTGAATAGAATCATAATGATTAGAGTTTTTTCAAATATGCGATGTACTACAAAATATGATATTAACGGTTCGCTGCATAATGAAAACTCACATTACTACTGAATATATCTCGGCAGTAATGCATTCAACTATTTGAGTGACTGTTTCGAATATGTTCGCAATGGATGTCAGCGTGACAAGGAGCACCACAAAGAAATGATGTCAATCAAGAGATTATTCCACATTTTAGCTGACTCCAAAATAAAGAATTGAATATACCAACCAGCTTATTACAACATGGTATGCGAATCATTGCAACAACTAGTAGATATAATTATTCTAGTCGTCATAAGCTCAACGTATATTATATCAGACGAAATCAGTTTCACGAGATAAATGCATAGACTACACAAGCATTTTCTTCATTAATTAGACTCCGTTAGGAGAAAAAGTTTTAATCTGATTACGGGTTCTATTATTGTATAGCATATGAATTATGCTAAGAAACGCCTGGTTCAACTATTGCTAGAGCTGGACGTTTCGAATCGTTGGCTATTACATCATGGTACAATATGTCAAAGAAGAATGAGTACAATGAACATGTTGTTCATTTATTACTTAAACGAACATTTAAAAAGGCAAAAAAAGGTCATCAGATACGGGTTGAATACCACACGAATGGAGCCTACAAGGGTGCTGTTCATAAACCAGAACATATCAACAATAAACTCTAAGACGGAAGAAAGAATACATGATGATAAAGTGTTAGAGCTCTTTAAACAACAGCGTTTTTCAACTATTTATACGACTGTAAGAGCGCTTTTTATAATATTGAAAAGAATTAAGATCACATTACCATTACACAATGTTGACTACTACGCTGTTCAGTTGTATTAAGCAGTTCAAAATGAAGATCTCTCATTTACAAATAGGACATGATCAGGAGAATTATGTAAAAAAACTATTAAGAACATGTGCCATTATATTCCATAGCTCAAAAAGAAGAGCCGGCATTTACAACTTGAGTGACATCACCTAGAATCGTGAATAATAGCTAGCAGAACTCTGTTCCATTACATGTTTCAGTTAAAGAGACGATCATGTGTTTAACAGTGAAATATAATCAGGTGAACTGTGAACTATGGCCATTAAACACATCGTCAGATATGATCCTATTTTAAGTCGAAGTTTTTCATTCATCGGTCCTATGAGTGATCACATAAAAACTGAAGATGAACAACAATACTTTTGTACGATTATAATTATCATTACATGGGAACATACACGTTCCTCTCCTATACGATTAAAGATTACACAATAGAAGAAAATATTTCAGCAAGATGCTATTTTAATTTTTCAATGTGTTGTGATCAACAATGGAAAACAGACCACACAGCATGAAATGAAATCAAATGCGAATGCTTTCCAGCAATATATCATTCAACTAAGGTTCATCAAGCAAGACATATAATTAAACATGATTATCAAACGCCTGTTGATATGATAATGGTATTATTCTCACGAGTGTTCCATTCGATATTTCCGAAGAAATTCATAGAAACTGATTTAATGAAAACAGATAAAAGCAATAGACGTGACTCAGGAATTATTCTTAGCAGGGATCTGTTCATCTGTTCTTGACTTTAACAGAAGCAAGTTCATTAAATGATACCAATGGAAATTACATCAGCAAGGAATTGTTGCTAGCACGAGAATGTCTAACTACCATAGGGAAACAATGCAGAAAAGCGTTAAGCACACGGTTTGAACACAAATGACATTACGTAGGAATGATCACAAGCATATTTCTGTTCAACTGTTCTGAATATATAGATGCAAATATTTACGTCAAGAAGCTCGAAAAAATTTGAGCAGTCAATTGACTCACTGCAAGCACGATTCTGTTCAACTTTTTTGAAGGCATAGATGCAGATATTTCGTTTCAGAAATTCAAAGACAATGATCTGTTAACAGAACCATTCCTAGCAAGGTTCTGGTAAACTATTTTGAAGAAGTGCATCTAAAGACTTTGATAAAGAACACTGCAAGAACCTGACATAAACAGTATATAACTCTTAGCAAAGTTGTATGCAACTATTCTAGAGAAGGAAACGAGAAGGTTTCAATGAAGAAGCTCCAAAGCAGCTGATACGATGAATGAATTATTCATATAAAGTTTTGGTTCAAATATTCTAAACCGATAGATGCAAACATTTATATGAGGAACGCTGTAAGAAACTGACATAAATAGTACATAACTCTTATAAACGTTACATTCAGCTATTCTAAAGAAATAAACGAAAAAATTACACTGAAGATGTTTGAAAGCGCCTGAAGTGACTAAAGAATCCTTATCAACACACATTCGTTCCACTATATTACAGAAATAGTTCTACTATTTTCAATTAAAAGTTATCAAATAAAATCACACAAACAAGGATTGTCTATTACGAAATTTCAATCCAGTTACTCTAAAACAATTCACACAAGGACTTCAGAAAAGAAAACTAAAACAAAATGACAAGCAAAACGAATTATTAGAAGCAAGATTTTGTTTGACTATTGCTAAAAAGTGGATTTGAAGCTCTCATTGACGAAGTTAAAACAGAATGACGTAACGAAGAAATTATACCAAGTAGAATCCTAGTCAATACTATCTGCGACAAGAATACAAATATGTCATTGAAGCACTTGACAACATAATGAAATGGCAAATAAATACTCTCAGTATGATTATAATCAATCGTTCTGAAGAAATAGATGCAGATAATACTAATAAATTGATTGAAGAAAATCTCATGAGATATGAATTATTATCACGACTTTTCTATGCAACTATCGAAAACTAATGAATACAAAGCTTAAAATAAAGAGAATTACAAGAAAATCGTACCAAATGCGAATCAGTTTTAAGATCTCTCTGGTTGAATATTATGAACACGAACAACGCAAAGATTTCAACTAAGTCACATCAAAGCTTTCCAGACGACGAATGTATGATTCATATCAAGCTTGTGTTCAAGTGTTTCGAAGAAATAAATGAAAATAATATTAAGAAGAAGGTTGAAAGACAATGAAATTATAAGAGAATTATTTTGAGCAAGGCTGTATTTTATTATTTTGGAGAGAAGCCTATAAAATATTTCAAGTATTTATATTTAACGTTGACCCCAAGGTATAGAAATTATTCTGAGCAATATTTTGTTCGATTGCTATTGAGAAAAGAAATGAAGTTGTTTAAATGAAGATGCTTAGAAGAAAATGATATGCCCAATGAATTATTTTCAGCAGAGTTCCGTACAACTGCTCTGAAGAAATGCAACGAAGATTTTCATGAAAAATCTGGATGAAATCACATGACGATGGAATCATTTTCAGCATGGTTCTAGTCAAGGGTTCTGAAGAAATGGATGCCGATAATACTGACAAATTGATTCAGGAAAATCACATGAGATATGAATCAATATCACGATTGTTCGGTGCAACTATCGAAAAGCAATGAATACAAAACTTTCAAAGAAGAGAATTACAAGAAAATCGTACCAAATGCGAATCACTCTTATCACCGCTATGGTTGAATATTATAAGCACAAAAACGCCTAAAATTCCAACTAAGTTACATTAACGCTTTTAGGCGACGATCGAATGATTCATAGCAAGATTGTATTCAAGTGTTTCGAAGAAATAAATGAAAATAATATTAAGAAGAAGGTTGGAAGAAAATGAAATTATAAGAGAATTATTTTGAGCAAGGCTTTGCTTAACTATTTCGGAGAGAACCATAGAAAATATCTCAGGTACTTATGGTTAACGTTGATCCCAGGGTATGGAAATTATCCTCAGCAATATGTTGTTCTATTATCATTGAGAAGAGAAATAAAGTTGTGTGAATGGCTATGCTTAGAGGAAAGTGACACCCCCAAGGAATGACTTGCAGCAGAGGTCTGTTCAGCTATGCTAAATAAATGTAACGAAGATTTGAATGAAAAACATGGCTCAAATCACATGACGATGGAATCATTTTCAGCATGGTTCTAGTCAAGGGTTCTGAAGAAATGGATGCCGATAATACTAATAAATTGATTGAAGAAAATCTCATGAGATATGAATTATTATCACGACTTTTCTATGCAACTATCGAAAACTAATGAATACAAAGCTTAAAATAAAGAGAATTACAAGAAAATCGTACCAAATGCGAATCAGTTTTAAGATCTCTCTGGTTGAATATTATGAGCACAAAAACGCACAGATTTCAAGTTGACCACATAAAAGCTTTTCAGATGACGATCGAATGGTTCATAGCAAGATTGTATTCAAGTGTTTCGAAGAAATAAATGAAAATAATATTGAGAAGAAGGTTGGAAGAAAATGAAATTATAAGAGAATTATTTTGAGCAAGGCTTTGTTTAACTATTTCGGAGAGAACCATAGAAAATATCTCAGGTACTTATGGCTAACGTTGATCCCAGAGTATGGAAATTATCCTCAGCAATATTTTGTTCTATTATTATTGAGAAGAGAAATAAAGTTGTGTGAATGGCTATGCTTAGAGGAAAGTGACACCCCCAAGGAATGACTTGCAGCAGAGGTCTGTTCAGTTATGCTGAATAAATGTAACGAAGATTTGAATGAAAAACATGGCTCAAATCACATGAAGAAGGAATTATTTTCATCAGAGTTTTGTTCAATTATTCAGCAGAAATGAGTAAGTGATCTCCATAGTGAAATTTCCATAAAAGTGATACGATCAAGGAGCTATTCTTAGCAGGGTCCTTTCAACTAATGTGAATGAATGACAGGAGATAATGCAATGGTAACATTTGAAAGAACCGAATATAATGAATGAATTTAACTCATCAGTGTAGTATAGATCTATTTCTAAGAATAAGATGCAGACATGCCAATTAAGATATTTAAAAACAGATGATATAACGAAGGAATTATTTCGAGAAGGGTTCTGCTGAAGTACTCCAAAGGCATGAACAGACACTTTTCCACAAATAAAGGAAAGCGCAAATGACATACCGAAGGAATGATTTGCAGCAGAGGTCTGTTCAGCTACGCTGAATAAATGTAACGAAGATTTCCATGAAAAACATGGATCAAATCACAAGACGAAGGAATCATTTTCATCAGAGTTTTGTTCAAGTACTCTGCAGTAATGAAAGCATGAATTCCATTAAACAACTTTAAAGGAAACGAGATGAGAAAGAAATTATGCCTAGCAACTTTAGGTTCCATTATTGAAAAGAAAGTTGCGCAATAACTTCAATGTTAAGTGGTCCGAGAAGATGACATAAAAAAGGCATTTCTTCTGCAGGGTTCTGTCCAACTGTATTGAAGGAAGGGGATGCAAATATTGTAGCTAAAATACCCGAAAGGCAATGATATGACGAAAACTTAGTTTTCAGCAGGGTGTTGTTCAACTATCCTCCAGAAAAGGGTGAAAATAATTCAATATAAGAAGTTGTAGATAGATAAAATGACAAAGGAACAGTATTCAGCAAAGTTATGTTCACTTAATTTTGAGATTCAGACACAAATATCTCGTCGAGTAAGATTGAAAGTACATGTGATGACGAAGGAATAATTTCCATCAGGGTTTATTCTACCACTTCGAAGAAGCAATTATATAGAGTTGAAAGAGGAAATCTGAAAATATATCAATACAATAAAAACATTATTCTTAAAAGGATTGCGATGAAATACTTTGTGGTGAGAAATGGAAATCTTCATGTCGATCGCTCAAAAGTAGATGATATTACGACGGAATTATTCCTATCACTGTTCTTTCGACTATTAAGCAGAAATAGATGCAAATATGTCTAGAGAACGCATGAGAGCAGATGAAGTGTAGAAAGAACTATATATAGCATTTTTCTGTTAAGCTATTTTAAAGAAATGCACGCAAAGATTATGGTAGGTATAGTTGAAACGAAACCAGGTGGCGAAATAATAATTCTCAGCAGAATTGTAGTTAAGTATTTTGCGAAAATGAGGGCAAATGATTCGATGTAGAAGTGAGAAGCTATTACATCACAATGATATAGTTTATATCAATGTTCTGGGCTTGTATTTGAATCGAATAAGTACTAAAAACTGGAGATAGAAAGTTCAACGAAAATCACATGGTCAATGTAGTATTCTCAGCAAGGTTATATTCATCTATTTTTAAGATACAGACACAAATATCTCGTCGAGTAACATTGAAAGTACATGCAATGACGCAGGAATGCATTGAATCATGATTTTATTCTACCACTCCGAAGAAGCAATTATCTAGAGTTGAAAGAGGAAGCCTGAAAATAAACCAATACAGTAAGGAAATTATTCTTAAGAGGGTTGCGATGAAATATTTTGTAGTGACAAATGAAAATCTTCATGTCCATCGCTCAAAAGTATATTATATCACGACGGAATTATTGATAGCAATGCTCGTTCGACTATAAAGCAGGAATATGTCCAAAGATACCTCGAAAAACCATGAGAATAGATGAAATGTAGAAAGAATTATTTATTTTATTTTTCTGTGGAGTTATTTTGAAGAAATGCATGTAGAGATTACTATGGATATAGTTGAAAAGAAGCTAGGTGGCGAAGGAATTATTCTCAGCAGAGTTGTAGTCAAGTATTTTGCAAAAATGAGGGTAACTAATTGGATGCTGAAGGAAGAAAAGCTATTACATGACAATGAAATGGTTAACAGTAATGCTCTGGTCTAGTATTTGAACCTAATTAGTGCCAAGGACTCGAGATACAAATTTTAACGAAAATCACATAGAAAAGAGATAATTCTCAATAGAGTTGTGTTCACCTAATTTTGAGATACAGACACAAATATCTCGTCGAGTAAGATTGAAAGTACATGTGATGACGAAGGAATAATTTACATCAGGGTTTATTCTACCACTTCGAAGAAGCAATTATATAGAGTTGAAAGAGGAAACCTGAAAATAAATCATCCAAAAAAGAAATTATTGTCAACAGGGCTCTGCTTAAATATTTTGTAGTGAAAAATAGAAATCTTCATGTTCATCGCTCAAAAGTAGATGATATTACGACGGAATCATTCATAGCACTGTTCTTTCGACTATTAAGCAGAAATAGATGCAAATATGTCTAGAGAACACATGAGAGCAGATGAGGTGTAGCAAGAACTATACATTTTATTTTTCTGTTAAGCTATTTTGAAGAAATGCACGCAGAGATTATAGCGGGTATAGTTGAAACGGAGTCAGGTGACAAAAGAATTATTGTCAGCAGTGTTTTACTCAAGTATTTTGAAAAAATGTGGCAAGTTATTCGATGTAGAATGGAGAAAAGCTATTACGTGACAATGAAATGGTTGACAGCAATGTTCTAGTCTAGTATTTATACCTAATAGGAACCAAGGACTCAAGATAGAAAGTTCAATGAAAATCACATCGAAATGGAATCATTCTCAGTAAGGTTGTTGCCAACTATTGCGAAGAGATAAATGTCAAAATTGTAACGAAGAAATTTCAGCGAAAATGGCATATCTTAGGAATGCTTGTCACGAGGACTTAATTCCACTGTTTCGAGGAAAAGATTGCAAACATTTGAGAAGAATAACGTTGGAATAAGATCGCACAACGAGGAAACTATTGTAAAGAGAATATCGTCCAGGTATTCTGTAGAAACTAACTAAAATACTTTGATGTAGAAACTTGGAAGAAAATGACATGTCGATGAAATGTGTTTCAGAAAGGTTCTTCTCAAATATTTTCAAAAGTGAGTGTCAAATTTGTAACGAAGAGACTCGAACGAAAATTATGTATCGTATGAATGGTCACCAGTAAGGCTCGGTTCCACTATTCCGAAATAATGAATGAAACGACTTCAGTGAATAAACCTAATAGAAGAGCTACTCATTTAAGGGATCATTTTTAACAAGGTTCTGTGTAACTATTCTGAACAGATAGATATATAATTATGAAGTAGGTGAACCGTGAGTTGATGATAGGGGCAATGATTTTTTCTGAGCAGTGCAATGTTCAAGCACTTTAAACAAATGAATGAAAATCAATTGCTGATAAAACTTGAAAAGAAAATGATATGATAAATATATTAGACTTAATAGTTTTGTGTCTAACTTTACAGGAGAAATGGTTGCAAATAATACTTGGAAGTATAATGAAAGGAGATAATATGACTAAGGAATTGTTCTAATCAGTGATCTGTTCGAATAATCTGAGAAAATCAATGGACACCTGTTTTCGAAGAAACCTGAAAGAAAATCGCACGAAGAAGGACTAGTTCTTAACAGAACAGTGTTTAACTATTATTGAGAGGTGGATACGGAGATTTCGTATAGGTGAATGACAATTGATGTTATGATGAAGGAATTATTCTTATTACGTTCTATCCAAGAATCTTGAAGAGATAAAACCGAAGTTTCTATTGTATGCACTGAAAAATGACATTATAAAAGAATTTCTCTCCAAAAGGTTTCCTTCCACTATTACACTGTTGATGAAGATATGCTCAGCATTTGGTGTATTTCATCATATCAGCTCAAACTTAAACTATATTAACAAGGATTCTATGTGAAAACTATGGCTCAGATCGTGGAAAGAAAAATAAGTGCAACGTCGAATGCCTGTATAATAAATGAAGAATTTTCAAGAAAAGCCGATCAAACTATTCTGTGAAGGTAGAAACAAATATCACAAGGTGTTAATAACAGGCAGATGACATGACAATTAAACAGCTGTGACCATTGCTGTATTCCAGAATCCTGAAGAAATATCAGTAAAGATAATTACTCAGTGACTTAACAGAAAATAATACGACGAAAGAAAAATTGTTAAAACGATTCTGTTCAAGGATTCGAGAAAGATGTACGGCGAAACAGTGAGTAGATGATTTATAAGAAGTTGACATGGCAATCGAATGACTCTCAGGAGGATTCTGTTCAAGTATTCGGAAGCACAGAGGGTAACATAGTGAGTAGAGGATTCATAAGAAGTTGACATGACGATCAAATGGTTCTCAGAAAGATTCTGTCCACTTATCTGAAAAACAGGGAGGCAAAGTACTGAATTGAACATTAAGAAGCACTCCACATCCCAATTGAATGGCTTCCAGTAGAATTCTATTCTACCATTCGAAAAACACGCATCATAAAAACAAAAGTACAGGATTTAGAAGATGTTGGCATGATAATTAAATGGCTCTCAGAAGGATTCTGTCCCACTATTCAAAAAGAAATCGACGCCAACATAGTGACTAGACGATTTAAAAGAAGTTGACATGAGGATCAGATTATGCCAATTAGTATTCTGTTCAAGTATTCGGAAAATACGGACGGCAACATAGTGAGTAGTGGATTTAGAAGAAGTTCAATTTCACAATTGAATGACTCTCAGTAGGAATCTGTCTGATTATCAGAAACCTATGCGCGGTAAAATAGTGCATAGAAGATTGACAAGAGTTTGACATGGCAAATGGATGAGTCTCAGTAGGAATCTCTCCAACTATTCGAAAACAATCTGTGATATAATGATAAATAGAGCAGTCAGGCGACGTTAACATCACAATCGAATGACTCTCAGTAGAATTCTGTACAACTACTCGAAACATATGCACTGCAAAACAGTGAATACAAGATATAGAAGAAGTTGGCATGAGAATTGGATAAACTTCAGGAACATTCCGTCCAGCTATTCGAAACATAAGCAAGGGAAAATAGTGCGTAGAAGATTGAGAAGAGGTTGACATGATAACTAAATGCCTCTCAGTAGGAATCTCTCCAACTATCCGAAAACAATCCGTGGTAAAATAGTGAATAGAGCATTTAGGCGAAGTTAACATGACGACCGAATGACTCCCAGTAGAAATCTGTGTAACTACTCGAAAAACATGCACTGCAAAACAGTGAATATAAGATTTAGAAGAAATTGACATGACAATTGAATGAGTCTCAGCAAGATTCTGTCCTACTATCCTAAACATACGCACGGCTAAATAGTGAGTACAGCAGTTGAAAGAAGTTGACATGACAATTGAATGAGTTTCACCAGGATTTCGTCCAATTATTCGGCAAACGCACACAGCAAAATAGTAGGTAGAAGAGTTGGAAGAAGTTGACATGGCAATTGAATGAGTTTCACCAGGATTATGTACCAGTACTCGAAAAATATCGAGGTAAAACAGAGAGTAGAAGAGTTGGAAGAAGTTGGCATGACAATTGAATGACTCTCAAGAGGGTTCTTCCCATGTATTTTAAAAATACGGATGCAAAACAGTGAATATAAGATTTAGAAGAAGTTGACATGACAATTGAATGAGTCTCACCAGGATTTCGTCCAATTATTCGAAAAACTCACACAGCAAAAGAGTAGATAGGAAAGTTGGAAAAAGTTGATATGACGATCGAATGACTCTCAATAGAATTCAGTCCAACTATTCGCAAAAATGCAAGTCAAAATAATGGGTAGAGGATTTAGAAAAACTTGACATGACAATTGAATGAGTCTCAGCAAGATGGTGTCCAAGTGTTCGAAAAAAATGCAGGTCAAGATAAAAAGTAGTCGATTTAGAAGAAGTTAACGCGGCAATTGAATGACTCTCAGTAGGATTATGCCCAACTATTCGAAAAATATTTACGGCAAAGTAGCGAGTAGTGAAGTGGGAATAAGTTGGCATGCTGTTCGAATGATTCCCATCAGGGTTCTGTTGAAATATTTGAAAAATACGAACGGAAAAGTAATCAGTAGATGGAATGGAAGGAGTTGACATGAGAAGCGGATGCGTCTCATCAGGGTTCTGCTGAAGTATTTGAAAAATACTGAGGGCAAGATGATGAGTAGTCGATTTAGAACAAATTGACATAAAAATTGAATAAACTCCAGGAACATTCTGTCCTAGTATTCGAAAGGTACGGATGAGAAAATAGTGAATAATGCATTTAGGAGAAGTTGGCATAACAGTAGAATGACTCTCAGTAGTATTCTGTGCAACTATTCGAAAAGACGGGCGGCACAATAGTGAGTAGTGGATTCAGAAGAAGTTGGGATGACAATTGATCGACTCTCAGGAGAACGTGGTCCAACTGTTAAAAAAAATGGACGGTAAGATAGTGAGTAGAAAGTTTAGGAGAAGTTGTCATGACGATTGAATGACTCTGAGCAGGGTTCCGTTTAAAGATTTCACAGTAATGTTCGTAAAAATCTGAAGTAGATGGATCAAATAAGATGTCATATCGATTGAATGACTGATACTAGAGTGCGTTTCAATTATTTATTACGTTTGCGGAGAGGAACTGCATCGTTAGCTAGATGGGAATGTGACACAGAATCAAAATACCCTGAACAACAGCAACTTTCAGAAAATGCTGACTGCTCGGTACTAAAGTATTGCAGGTGGTGACAATAGAATATGATATGGATGATGAATTATAGTTGTGGTACGATTTATATCGTCTATATTGGCTGCTTAATAGGTCTTAATTGTACATGTCACAAGATAGGTGCTGATGTTGTAGATATATGGCTCTACAATAAATTTCTCCATTTGCCTTGTGTTTATCGTAAATTTGATCATTGTCCTGCTGATACATATCATTTTATTGAAGCTGAATGAATGACATTTGGTGATGTTTGTGCTGTGGTGGAGATAATCATAGCCATGAAAATGGTGAAGTAGCAAACTGCCTTAGCTTGACCCATTTCTTGTGTTCTTATTTGAAGATTGAAGATGTAAATGGCTCTGTTTGAAGGACGATGGTTGGTCGTTCTTTATTAGTGATAATCTAATGAATATATATAGATAAATATCTATTTATTTACTTTATAGACAGAGCAGAAAGAAAAGTTTGAAATATGCATTGTTGTCTTTTATCCCAGAGGAAAATAGTCGACTTTTGAACTTAAAGTTACTTTGAGCTACTTCACATATGTACTTTGGCGTACTTTTCGACTTCGATTCCGCTGTTTCCCACTTGCTTCTATCTCTATAAAACAATCTCAGAAGTGATGCATCCACCATATTATTGTTGATATATTTCTTTGAGGCTCAATCAAGTGACTTAGATTTGCTTTTTTTATTCCTTTCTATTGAAAAATCATTGATTGTGAGACATGTAACAACTCGCAGCTTCGAAAAAAAGAAATTTTAACAATCAAAAACAATATAGCTAATTGTTTTTGAAGTACGTTATACCTAATTAGTATATTTTTTCAATGTTTTTAAATCTATTTTCAATTTTGCAAGACTATGCGATATTAGGAGCGGTACTCACAAGGGAAGGTTCCTCGGTGTTGATCCGGAGATCTAGACGAAACTTATGTGAGTTTGGTAAGTCGAGTGTTGGTATCTCAAATATAAACATTAGACTTCACAAACCCACATAGGCTTCGCCAAGATCTCCGGGTCAACACCCAGGGACGTTCCTCGGCAGTCGGCAGAGTTTGGAATCTCTATTGCAATGAGTACTGATGGGACCCCTAAAATGTACACGTCATTTTTTAATTACATCGTAATTCCAAAAATTACGTGAACAGTTAGCGAATCACGAATAGTCTTCATCACAAAACCACTTCTACTGTGCGCATTGATCAAATATATGAATACAATGCACGGTTATATTATAGAAAGACTTTATTACAATGAATTTTATTCTGAAAAAGATTAATGTAATTCTTTTTATTTCGAAAAAGTAAAATAAATTTAATATTATAGTATAGCTTTTTAGTGACTAGAATCTTTGCAGTACAGCCAATCAACTTTCTATAATATAGTACTCATAGTAACTACGCTAACAGCCGAAATAGGAATATGAAGAACTAAAGCTAAGATGTTATTTTGATTAAGTGCATGCGCATTTTTCTTTGTGACATCACAAAGTGCATACATAAGTATGTATACTTCTGTCATTATGCCTGGATGAACACAAAGGTAGTGATATACATATCCAAACTTGAAAGAATGCTCCTAAAATCTTGAAGCTAGATGCCTAATTTTAGTTTTTACATACAGAAATATTTTAAACAATCGTTTATTTTAAATATTCTCTTTTGTTTCATATTTTAGAATATACATATCCACATCTAATTTTTGTAATCGATAGAGGTATTTTCGTCTCAAATTCTTATATGTAAAGTTAAGCGCATAAATAATGGTTAAAAATGGTCTATGTTCTGAAAAATACAATCGAAACATCTTTACTCATCAAAATAATTCATTCATAAATAAAAATGCATTTGAATTGGCAGTCTGTCATTAATCAGCTAACTGTTTCAGATTTCAAGAGATCGCTCAATCGGAAGAAAGTAAAACGTTCGATCGTTTGACATCGACTTTCCATTAATACTTCAAGCTTTAAGACTAGAATTAGATCAACCAATCGGAAATTGGTTGAGGCGTCTTCCAAAAATCAAAGGATCCCCCTTTCTATAAACTTCACAAGTTTTAACTTTTTCGAGTTCTAAAAGCGAGGGAAATCAAGTTCACCAATTTTCCGTTTTCATTAACCTAGTAATAGCAAATTAACGCACATGTTCAAATACTAAATGCTATTGGTATCAGCAGTGGCAGTGAAGCCACTGAGACTCACGAGGCTTGAGCCTTGCCTAGATTTTCCAAGATGAGGATCAGCCTCACCTGCTTTTGTACTGAATATTGCTATTTTTTATTCTTGCATCGAAGTAGAAGCAAAGAAAAGTAGGTTTTGGTATTTTCCCATTTTCTTTTTTATACTGACCATTTTTATTTTTACTGAAGTTCAATAAAAACAAGACTTATTTTCTGCTTGATACTTTCATAAAGTTCTACGGTAGAAAAAAAGCTGTTGGCGCAATCCCTGTGGGATTACAATATGAAACACGATAAAGCTCCTTTTCTGGAATCCATCTACCACGGTCTGAGGAGCTTCTCTCTCACGGTCTGTATTATCATGTATGGAGTCTGTAGAGACCATCGCATACCGTTACACAGGCCTCAAAGGTCATCACAGACCGTGACAGACAATTTAATTAATTAATTTCTCTGTTCCGGTCTGTGGGTGGGGGCGATGGGTCCAAATTTTTACCCTATATACTTCAACACTCCTTTCAGATCATGCTTCACAAAAAAAACATTATTAGTCTCAACTAGCTTAATGACGCTCCGCCACCCCTGGGTATCGGTGTTGTTAGTATTTTTACACTTGTGCACGTAATTAAGAATGCATTGGAAGAACAAAATTCAAATATGCCTTCGAGGTGAAAAATATCAGGTCTCAAAAAATTTTTGGTGTTATTCAACACAAAAATCAGAAATAAAAACAATTTAATATTTTGTTCTCGATTTTTTAATGCACGATTAGGGGTGGCACTTTAACTTTACTTTATCAGATAAAGTGAAGTACATTTACTTTACTTTATTGGGTAAAGTAAAGTAAGTCTACTTTACCCGAAAAGTAAAGCAAAGTAAAGTAAAGTAAAGTAAAGTAAAGTGAAATATCTTTATCTTTCTGGAGAAGTAAGATGAAGTAAAAATGAGATAATGGAAAGCATAAAGCTGTTTATTATTGACTGATTTTTTCATTATGACACATTAAAGAGCTTTCAATATAACAATATTTGATTTAAATTACGGACTCAGCGTCCTAAAAACTCTGACCATAATTGCATTAGTTTTAGAATTGATATGAGCCCTGATTATTTTTCAAAAGTTTATTCTATCCTTGATCACTACTCAATTTCCCACACCAAGATCCTCTTGATCTGTCTAAAATCTTTTTTGATCGTCGTTTTGATATTAATCTTTTTAGTTCGATAGTACTAAATACCTCGAATACGAATATCAATTTATTTTCAAAGTACAGCTGGATAATAAGAAACATATCAAGCACTCCCAGAAGGCCTTACAAAACCAGTTGTAATGAGTGTGTCAGTCACATGAAAAAATAGCTCATATGGATGCACTGACAAGAGGTTTGAACGGAATATGGAGCACATTGCGCTCTCTCTGAGTACTCTATTTTCGGCTTGAATTTCAATCTGTAATGAATCACTTTTGCTCCATGCGCTATACTTGAGAGTTACTCTATCTCTATTTTGACCAATATTCGATTGTTTCCCAGCAGAAGAACCCTATTTGACTTCAGACAGGTAGCATATTCCGAATCAATAGAGCAAAGTGATTCGACCTATATAAGTGTCTATTTGTTTCTGCAATTATTCTTTTTGATTAAATTTTTATCCTGGTTCGTCTGCCGCAAGATTAAGTATAGAAATAAATTTCACCAAAAGGCACCATTTATATAACTAGACAGCTCTGAGTTGACCTATCAGTTGCAGTTTTAAACTACTGAATTGCATCTACATTATTCAAACGGGTTACGATGAAGTTCAGTTTCCCACTTAACCCAGAGGCAGAGATATACCAGAATTATAATTTGTCCAAAACAAGAATAGTTACAGAAATAAATTGAAAATTATATAAGTCGACTCAATTCGTTCTACTGGTTTGAAACATGCTACCTATTTGGAGTCTTATGTGGTTTTTCTGCTGGAAAAATGTCAAATATCGATAAAAAAACGAGACAGAGTGACTGTCAAGTATAATGGGCTAGAGCAAAAGGGCTTCATTAGAGAGTGAAAGTCAAGCCTGAAATAGAATACTTAAAGAGAAAGAAATGAGCTTTATATTTCGTTCAAACATATCGTCAGTGCATCCATATAAACTATTTTCCATAGATCCGGAAAAATCACTATGAGGGGCAATAGGAACTCATCAAGAGATATTTTTTGATCTGCAAACACACTAATTGTTTTACTCCCGAGCCTGATTACCTTTTTCCATTAGCCCGGGTCTCAATTTTATTGTTTCGTATTGACTTTAGTCCCTATTTTATATATCCCGTTTCCTTACTAAAATCAAGCTATTGGTTTTCCCTTAAATGTGCGACCCTTCTAATATTTTTGTAAAATCCGTAGGAACGAGTTTGAGCTACAAATAGTGCTAGCATTCCCTTGCATTTAATCTACGGATACATGGAGCGGTATTTTTTGCCTTAATCACGGTTGCTTGTTTGCTCTTATTATACTGCCTAGTGGATTTTAAATCTGTATGAATAATCTTTAATTATTGTAACCACGTACTAGAATGATTCTTAATCCACTAAAATGCGCCGTCTAAGTCTTGACGAAAAGCAACTGCCATCATCTTGCAAATCCCTAAGTGCTTGACTATCATCTATGAGAAAAACATTGAATATTTGGTAGCTTTCTATTTATTCTCACTGATAAAAGACTTTTGCATCACGTGACCCTATGTTTGACAAAACTTACTCACGCTTTAACGAGCTTTCAGTCAAAACTGGTTTTGTAAGGCCTTCTGGGAGTGCTTGATATGTTTCTTATTATCCAGCTGTACTTTGAAAATAAATTGATATTCGTATTCGAGGTATTTAGTACTATCGAACTAAAAAGATTAATATCAAAACGACGATCAAAAAAGATTTTAGACAGATCAAGAGGATCTTGGTGTGGGAAATTGAGTAGTGATCAAGGATAGAATAAACTTTTGAAAAATAATCAGGGCTCATATCAATTCTAAAACTAATGCAATTATGGTCAGAGTTTTTAGGACGCTGAGTCCGTAATTTAAATCAAATATTGTTATATTGAAAGCTCTTTAATGTGTCATAATGAAAAAATCAGTCAATAATAAACAGCTTTATGCTTTCCATTATCTCATTTTTACTTCATCTTACTTCTCCAGAAAGATAAAGATATTTCACTTTACTTTACTTTACTTTACTTTACTTTTCGGGTAAAGTAGACTTACTTTACTTTACTTTTTCAAAGGAAAATAAAGATAAAGTGCCACCCCTATGCACGATGTTATCCGAAGATATGAGTAAAACATTTAAGACAAGTAATGCAGCATCATACACCATCGCTCACAGTATTTTGGTAAGAAAATTAGTTTTGAGCATTATCAATGTTTATAGATATCCACTAACCTTCCACCTAGTCAATAAACCCCAGAAATTTGTTATAGTAAACGAAACTATTGAAATATGTTATCGCCGAAAAACTCTGTTTGTCTTCTCGATGAGATAATAATAAACCATTATAATTCAATATCACTATCCTCATAGTTAGAAAAGGCTGTAAACCCAATCCCTGTGTGATTGAAAATTTGACATACGATGAAACTACTGTTGCTACTTGTCTAAAAGCTGGTCTTTCTTATGCATATTGTAGCATATTTATATATTATGACTTATTTTACACTGTAGACCTTCAACAAGGAAATACTTCAGATATATTTCGATTAGATGTTATACAAATGGGTCATTCCACCAGAAGTCGCCAGTCCATCCGGCGACCACGCCCAAATTCCTTAAAACTTTCAGGGTTCGTAGAGAATTTTTCGCTGATCATTTTGATAATAAATTTTTCTACAAAAAAATCTTTTTTTGCAAAGATAGAGGTCAAATAAAAAAANAAAAAAAGGCACTTTTTCAAAAAAAATTGGATTTTTTTCGAAAAAACGATGAAAGTCCCCCTTTCTTTACTCGAATTTTAAATCCAACCGCATATTCAGATTCCTCGTGAAAAACTGCATCAGAATTCATAGGAATCAGACTACTTCTGAAGAAAATTTTATGATCCAATCGATTCACTAGAAAAAAAATTGTTTAAAAAATTTTCTCAAGATGTTGCGATGAACCAGAGTATTGGCGTTACTAGTTCGATGCAGAAAAGTTTTCTCTACAAGATGCACTACGTTTTTCAGCCCCCACTTTAAATTTAGGAAGCAAAACGTGTCCACAATACTTTAGATTGTAATTTTTCAGAAAAATTTTGATTAATTTATTCATAAAATCTGACCACTTGGTCCAATCACTATTTGCGACTTTCAGCACTTGTAGAGCTTTTAATGCTGATCATTTTCGTAATAAATTCTTCAATGTTCACTTTCACTTTCATTGCGATATGGGTCAAATATTATCAATCACTATAACCTCATTTTGAAATTTTGCATAAAAAACGACATCTCTTTCTCGAAACAAACTGATAGTGTAATACTATTTATGGAAATTGAAAGGCTACTTAAATATGCTGATTGTGCATAAAAAACTGTGGTAGAATATCTATGAAATTGATAAATTTTGACATATTCTTATGGTGTCTGTCTGATCATACATGATAGACAGGAGGGAAAGAAATTACGAAAAGAGATTTCGAATTAAATAGAAAAGGAAATAATCTAAAATAAGAATGTCATTAATTCGATAGATCATAATTTACTCTACAATATTCATTAATCAATTTCATCGGCACATTTCATCTCTAATGCAATAGTTGTTGAAAACATCTATAAATAAGTGTAATGAGGCATAATTAATAGAGATTTTCGAGAGCAAGAGAAAAAGGTGACAAATATGGAAAGATAGATTAGAATAGATGACTGTGAATCAAAATTTTTACTGACGAATCGGAAATTTTCATTAACATAATTGAACTCCATTATGAATAAAACAATTCACTTATCGATTGATATCTAATCCAATCAAAACATCTTTCGTTCCAAAGCGAAGCTATCACCAATCAATTCAATTTTTAAAGACGTCTTAACGAAACAAGCTATAAGTATCTATCCAAGACCAGACTATAAACATTTATTTATGAATGTTTTCAACAACTATTGCCATTGAAATGAAATTTGCGGATAAAACAGATTAATGAATATTGTAGAGTAAATTGTGCTCAATCGAACTAATGTGATTCTGATTTTGAATTATTTACTTTTCTGTTTAGTTCGAAATCTTTTTTCATCATTTCTCTTCCCCCCTGTCTATCATGTATGATCAGACAGACACCATAAGAATATGTCAAAATTTCAAAATTTCACAGAAATGCTGCCACAGTTTTTTATGCACAATCAGCATATTTAAGTAGCCTTTCAATTTCCATAAATAGTATTACACTATCAGTTTGTTTCGAGAAAGAGAT
>OENM01000021.1:127961-166290 GCA_900239745.1 Rotaria magnacalcarata
TTTTTTATGCAAAATTTCAAAATGAGGTTATAGTGATTGATAATATTTGACCCATATCGCAATGAAAGTGAAAGTGAACATTGAAGAATTTATTACGAAAATGATCAGCATTAAAAGCTCTACAAGTGCTGAAAGTCGCAAATAGTGATTGGACCAAGTGGTCAGATTTTATGAATAAATTAATCAAAATTTTTCTGAAAAATTACAATCTAAAGTATTGTGGACACGTTTTGCTTCCTAAATTTAAAGTGGGGGCTGAAAAACGTAGTGCATCTTGTAGAGAAAANTTTTCTGCATCGAACTAGTAACGCCAATACTCTGGTTCATCGCAACATCTTGAGAAAATTTTTTAAACAATTTTTTTTCTGGTGAATCGATTGGATCATAAAATTTTCTTCAGAAGTAGTCTGATTCCTATGAATTCTGATGCAGTTTTTCACGAGGAATCTGAATATGCGGTTGGATTTAAAATTCGAGTAAAGAAAGGGGGACTTTCATCGTTTTTTCGAAAAAAATCCAATTTTTTTTGAAAAAGTGCCTTTTTTTATTTGACCTCTATCTTTGCAAAAAAAGATTTTTTTGTAGAAAAATTTATTATCAAAATGATCAGCGAAAAATTCTCTACGAACCCTGAAAGTTTTAAGGAATTTGGGCGTGGTCGCCGGATGGACTGGCGACTTCTGGTGGAATGACCCAAATATGATCTTTAATAGCCGTTTAAAGCCTTTTGCCACGATCTGTGATTGTACATGGAATTTCTCTGTTATGGTCTAGGGAGAGTCGTCGCAGTTATAAATTTTTACTCCATATTCTTCAACGCTAGTGTTAACCGATGTTTCACGAAATATAGTTAAAAACCGGTCTATCCTATTATCCAAAACCATTTCCTATCGAGGTCCCACATATTTATCGTTCAATAAAATTCAAAACTTTATTCGGCCTCATGTTCGCGTCTCATATGAAAAATTAAAAAGATTTCCACTCGTTTTAGAACAGAAACAGATACTCACATAGTTTTAAGCGAAATTGTCCAAATAATCTTGCAAACTGAAAGTGATTTCTAACACGGCTGTTCCAAACACGGAAAATCTTACAAAACGTTGACGTGACTTCTTCAGATACTTGCTAGCTCGTTAATGACTTTATATACCTAGCATATAAAGCAATTACCCATCAGTTAGACCTAGAAAAGGAAGTAGCGTGCTAGATGAATGGATATGTGAAGGTGATCATAAAGAAAAGTAACTAAATACAACAACTGATTGACTGTCGCACTTACGTATTCGTTGATGTTGATATCTAGCAAGGTCAAACATTGATTGCTTATTGATTAGACAGAAAAAAGGAAGTTTTGTGATGCATGAATGTGTATGTATCTATCGGTAATCATCAAAATATTCTCATAGAAGCTATTAATTTAGATTTGCTTTTCATTTGTGAGGGCCGAATTTTTGTGACAGTAAAGAATTATAAAAGGTATCGCATCGTAGTATTAGTTGAATGCGAAACATTGTAGGAAACTTTAAGTCATCGACTGTCTGAAGAATCGGATTGTTGATGTCGTCTATCAAAACATCATAGTTATTTAATGTAGAGGGAAAAGAAGAATTCCTACATTTATCGATTGTTTTGCGTAAGGTAAAAATATACATTCAGATTTATTTTTCTATTTTAGATGGAATACAAACATGTATTAACATCGTAAGCTTTGTAGTTCTTACGTTTACGGATATTCTTGTATGTCTATAAATGAAATTTTTATCTACCATTAAGATTATTCTTGTTTTGCGCTGTCACATTTGTTTTATTCGCTATTGTAGCGATACTTATACTTTCATTGATACCACTTTATTTGAAGTCAAATCCTGTGGCATATAATGGTTAGGAGAAGTCTGTTTTGAAGAGTGAAATCTATTTTTATGTTCTTTTTAGCTAACTCAGCATTTAACGTATCTTACTCAATAGCATCTGGAAATCTTCCGACAGGATCACTCTCGGCATCGCAGCAACAGAATATTGCTACTCAGGTCGTAGAAGAATGTTAACTATTTTAAGAATTATAGATTCGTTTTTATACTAATAGCTGTCAAAGATGGGTATCAGTACAGTTGATATAAGCATATCTTCCGCTGTGGTAACAAATGTAGCCAATTCCGGACGGTAACATCGTTTTGAAATAGAAAATTTATGACTTTCAGACTAAGGGGGAAAAGCGTACCTCTTTACTTGAGACGTACAGAAATACACTTTTCTCCTTTTGCTTTCAGAGCTGTGCCTGAGTTTGATGAAATTTATAAACTTAATAAATATATCTCAATTCGTAATGTGTACATTCTAATTTTTGATTCATGAGATATCACTGTATTCGAATAGTAGAAAAAACATGAAAAAGAACAGAAGAAATATTAGATCCTATTCTGTTATTTATCAAGATTTCTTGCTCAATAAAAGGACTAGCGCTGGTATTTGAGGATATGGACATGGGGCTTTTATACTGCACTTTATATTATAAAATATGCCCAATGAATTATTCCCAAACTCGAAAAGCCCTAAATAAAAATCCCGCACGTTGACGACAAAAAATATGACTGTCACTTTATCCACAAATGGGATATGAATTAGTGAGTAATTAAGAGAACCACGATTTGTGGAAAAAGGAGTCATATTTTTACATGAAAGTGATTAACATTCTCTGAGAAAAAGGTTGACTTATTGTTTTACACAGAGATGAGCAAGTTAAGTCAAGAAAATGAATATATTTTAGTTAGTTATGCCTCTAATTATTGTCTACACAAAATTAGTCATTGAAATAGAAACAAAGAACATGAAAGACTGTCATGTATTTCAAATAAGCAGTAAATAAATGAGAGTATATAGTCATTTTTTGACTTGTCTTGACTTAATTTGACTCGGAAAACTCCATGGCGTGACTTGTACCATGCAAGTCTTTACTTATATCTCTAATATTTGAAATCATATCACTACCTTCCTGTAAAAATACTTTTAAACATCCTGCACACGATAATATATGTTACAAAAATTTGCCAGTGCGAAATCAGTACAATTTTGATGAATTACAAAAAAAAGAACCGTTGAAATATCTTTTCAGTTTGTTTCTCATAATCGTAAAATAATTCGAGCACATTAAAGTCACACAAACCGAAAATTGTTGTACATGGTATGATCGTTGAGATTTACTAGTCTTCTAGACTTATTGGATTTCTATATAAAATTGGGTATTCGACAATGTCATTTCTTTATGCATCTTATTGTTTAGTCGTCGAGCAGCTACATCGACATCACAAATACTTCAGCTTATTGGTATTGCTCGTGCACAAAGTGGATGCTCATTAAATTGCTTCAAACAATTCGTAAAACAATTGAAATCCAATCTCTGTTCGCAAAAGCTTCAAATCACCTAATGGACACATGATCTATTTTAGCAGACTTTTTTTTTCTTTACTTTATAACCACATTTGCATTATTATTTTAATCTTGAAGTAGCAATAAAATTAGTTCCGAAGAATTGTTTTCATCACAGATATATGCTAATCGTGTAAAGAATGTGGCAGGAGTGTGTACGGGATGTATTTCACAGTGAATAGATTTAAAGCATTATACGACGTTCCATCCTTGTTTACGTGACTCATGAGGTCTCTTCAGAACTTATACAAACTACATAAAAATCAATCAAATATATTAAAAGAGCACTCAATAAATGGAAATTAATATATATAAATCAATATGAAAGTCAAAACTATCAACATGATTCATAAATAATTGGTGTCTCAGAAATAATACACCTCTGAGGGTTTTCACGATATTTCTCTTGAGATTCATTTATTTGGGCTGTATTTGTTTTTCAATAAATAGGCCATTTCGTGTTGTAAGAAATTGTATGTTTTTTATTTTTCCAAGTAACAGTCATCATTTTCTAAGATACGCTTTGAACGAAGTCCCGGATGAACAATTTCCGAGACTGACTTCTTGTCGGGTGTGGGTGTGGGAGTACATCTTTCCTCTAATGAACGCTGTACACCCAGTGACCCGCATCCACACCCACCATATCTTCGCCTGTAGGAGTTGATTTAGTTAAATATCACTTTCAAATGATTATTTAGGGTGTGTGTGTGGGTCTGAGTCTGTAGGTCTGCCTAAAGGGTGTGGATCTTATTTTCATCTACACCCACACCCACACCCATGATCACTTTTCTGGGGTTGACTAAGACGTAGTGCTCCCAGTGGTGTTGATAGTTGAACTGAACCAGTGTCACGAATAATCTTAACTGATCTTTTTATGACATGGAGTACGAAGGCTCCATTCGAATTCCGACAGACTTTAGCTAGACCATTGTCATCTTCTTATTTATAAAAACTACCTTTTGAAGGCCTTTAAATTTCATCCTATTGCGGTACAATGTAAGTCGGAATGAAATACGAAGCATAGATTCTTTTAGATCATAAAGAGGATTATTTTGAAAAACAGAATAGGACTAAACGAGTAGGTATTAGGAGAGATGTCAGCTAAATATTGAGAGATGCATTCTTTCTAGAACACCCGTTATTATGGAACAGAGTATGTACAATAACTTCGTAAGTTCTTTTATTCTTTTTCTATTTTCTTGATAAGCACAAAAGTAGATGTGCTTATTGAAGTTTTATCTAACAGCACTTTAGTTCTTCTCTGCACTTCCATTATTTTAGATAATGATAAAATGAGAAGATGCAAACTAATACCAGCTGCTAGTGGGGAAAACATAACTTAATAGTACAAATAGTATAAGGTGACGAAGATAGAAATATGTTGTTTTTTTTTACGGAAAAAACGTAAAAAGTTTCGACAATATAAGAAATCAATTATTTTTCCACACAAAACAATGAAAAGCAAAACTTTGACAAACTAATTTGTCGTCATGACTAGTATCCGGATGTCATTAAAATCAACAAAACGATTGTAACAAATTATAGATACAAAAAAAGAATTTCAAGTTTGTTTTGATTTTCGTTTTCGTCCAAGTCCTGCCTCGAAATTATCTTTTAGCAATAAAGAACGAATAGACAAGTGCTGTATTTGTTCGAGTCTTATCAGTTGGGCCAGTGTGTATTTTTTTTGTCTTTATAAAATTCAGTCAGATAACTACAGGTGAGTGTCTTCTTTGCATACAACATGCATCGGTTATTCGCTGTCTTATTGGTGTTAGTCGCGGTTACGAATGGTCGATTGTCTGTTTACCATCGTCATCAAAAACACTTATCGCTGAGATCCGCTCGATATCGGATATCTCCGTTGACTGGTGTTCGTATTGCTTTGCCAAGTTAGTATAAATATTTGTATTTTGTTGTGTCATTTTCATGAAAAAAAAGGAAAGAGTTGCAATTATTCTTTGGTATTCTTCTACTTCATAGCACCTGAACAACTCGAATGGCAAGCACAAGAAATCGGTGTTTTAATTCATTTCAACATGGCTACTTATGTAGACGATCATGATGGATGTACAGGCGATATGGTTCCATCGATCTCACTATTCAATCCCTACAAATTGAGTACAAATAATTGGGCACAAACAATGATCGATCTCGGAGCAAAATATGCTGTATTGGTAGCTAAAGTAAATATTTATACTCGAATGTGATCCATGCATATTTTGATTTTGTGATAGCATGCGTGTGGTTTTCTCATGGCACCAACAAATGTCACATTTCCATTGAGTCCATCTGGTCGTATTATCCCATACAATTATACAGTGGATTATTCACCTGTCAAAGGTGTTAATGTGCTTGATAATTTTGTTAAGAGTTGCAATAAACAGAATATAAGACACGGTTTTTACTATACTGTCGTTAATAATGATTATCTTAATGTCAAACAGGGTTTGGTTCGTTCAGTTTTCTTTGGATTGAATAATAGTCCCTCCTATACAAATCTTATTTTTACGCATAGGTTCAAAATACGACACTAAAAAAAGGACAATTGAATATTACTCAGCAGACGTATGATAGTATTGTATTACAACAATTGAGAGAATTATGGACGAATTATGGTAAACTTGATGAAATCTGGTTTGATGGAGGGTAAAATATTTGATATGTAACACGTTTGCTGAATTTAAATTTCAAAGATTTTTAGTTATACTGCAGAGTTACATGATTCGGTCGCTGCTCTAGTGAACGAACTTCAAGCTGATTCTATAATATTCGGTGGATATGGTGTAACAAGAAATCCTATTCGTTGGATTGGTAACGAATTTGGTCATGCACCCGATCCTACTTGGTCTACTGGCCTAGAAGGTGGTGGGGATCCCAACAGTCCTATTTTTATACCAGCCGAATGTGATACAACACTGCAACAATTCGATCGATGGTTTTGGGTATACGAAGAGAAACAAACTAAACATATATACTATTCGATTATCCTACTTTTTTTTAATTTCAGGGTCCTCATGTGTTACTTCGTAGTCTTACAGAATTGATTGATGTTTATCATCGTTCAGTCGGTCATAATTGTATGCTAATGATTGATCTAACACCTGATAGAACAGGTCTCATTCCATCTGCCTATGCGCGTCGCTATAAAGAATTGGGTGACTTCATTCGTGCATGTTATGGTACTTCTGTTGTACCTATCTATCGAAATTCGTCAGCCGATGGACGAATCCATTTTCAAGTTTTTGACTCACCAGTGACTGTTGATCGTTCAGTCGTTCAAGAAGATCAAACGCTTGGTCAAGTGATTCGCGCATATTCAATAGATGTACAATTAGCTGATTCATCTAATAAGGATCAATGGAAATCTGTAGCAAGTGGCACCAGTATTGGCAATAAGAAGATTGATTTGTGGCAAGCAGGATCACAAATGATTACCGCTGCTCGATTGAATATTACTGAAACAGTTGATGTATCTGTGCTTAAAGCATTTACAGTCCATTTGTGTTCTTGAAATTGATATCTTCAATCATCATCTAAGAGAACAAAGCTCTTTGAATTTGAACAGTTTTTTTCGTGATATATAACATAATATAAGGTTTTGAGAGTTGACAAAGAACTGAAGAATACAATGTCCACGATATGTTTCACTCTGACGCTTGTTTTTCGTGAAACACGATCTGAAAGGAGTGTTAAAGTATATAGGGTAGAAATGTGGACCCTTCCCCACTGTAACGAATAAATATGGGACCCTGTTTGGTTTATATCGTAATGGCAAACTGGATAGAGGTAGAGTAGCTTACCGCCCCTCACGGCAATGATGTTTATTCGCTTCTTCACATATCCAGAGTGTAACAACTTCATACATAACACACGTATATATATATAGGAGAGAGACAGAAGAGAGAGATATTAGAACAATGGGAGAAGCACAGAAGGAGAATCATCGAAGCGTGCCATCAATATCGGCNCCCCCCCCCCCCCCCCCCCCGCACGGACCGTTACAGAGTAATTAATTAATTAATTATTTTCTCTGTAACGGTCTGTGATGGTTTCTAGAGACTTCATACATTATAATACAGACCGTAACAAAGCAGCTTCACAGACTATCACTAACCGTGATAGACGGATTTCAGAAAAGGAGCTTTATCGTCTTTCACATTTTAATCCTACAGGGATTGCGCTAATAGCTTTTTCCTAAGAAACGTGTAAACATCAATGTTGAGATACGAAGACTACGTCAAAAATAATGCATTACACTGACTTTGATATGCGAGGAATAATCACGAAAATACTGGTGGTGCCGTAGATAGATAAGAAATTCCTATTTCTCAGTTCTTGGACGCTACTATCTGTAAATCAATGAAAGTGACTTGAAGAGCAAATATATTTCCTGCGTAATCTTAGTCATCGGTATCAATACCTATCCGTTTGGGATTAGGTATGGGTAAGCTATGAGTGTAAGTATTATACACATTATGGTTGGAGTTTATGCCAGTTATTAAGTGCCATTCTGTTCTCTATAATCATATTCCTAGGCTTTTCAATTTTCTGCATAGCTAAATTTATCACCAATAGACAGTTTTTTCTTCCATTACGTGATTCGTTATTGTGTCGTGGTAATTATGCATATATTACTTTCCAAGCGTGTGACTGAATTGAAAATATAGGGGCCACATTCATGACTTAAGAAAATCTTGAAGCATTCTCTCTTATATGGCTTGATGCCTCAGTAAATAGAACACAAGAAAATATCGATGCTCCACATCAACTTCGAACCTCGATAAATTTTTTGAAAACATTTGATGATGCTGATAAATGCAAAAACTAATTATATTAAATCATTGCAAAGAGTCAACCGTGTTGTACTTATCGTGAATGGTCGATTCGGCCAAATCATAGTACCACGCATTCATTCATTGCGACAGCTCGCTGCTATTTATGTCTATTGTAAAGATAAGAAACGAAACGAAACGAATTATGAACTAATCAATTTAAAAAGGTAGACGAATATAATAAATAATTACTCGAGTCATATTTACTTGTCGTTTTAGGTTAGAGGTATAATTGTGTTATTAGATGAACTCATTTCTCTGATTCGGTCAGATCAAGAACGGCGAAGTCGCAATAAAGTTGATGAGCCTTTGGCAACAAATATAAGTAATACAAATACTAAACAAGAACAATCAACGAGTGATTTTAGTGGTCAATTTATTCAGCCTGAATTATTAATTGATTGTCTTCTACGTATGAAATCAAATTCAGTTGAAAAGAAGGAATTCATTACTTTTTGTCAGAATTATTATAAAGGGAACTCAAAGGAATTATCAGTGCTCAATGATTTTGAAAATTTTTATTCTTCTGAAAGATTTTTATGGTGGTATACACGAGAAGCATTTCTCTATCGGGTTCCCAGGTCGTTCATTCATACAATCGGATCCAATCGGATCTGAAAATGGGGTGCATCGGATCTTACATGAAAACCGACAAGAACCAACAAATTCCGTCGGATCCGTCAATAGTTCCGAAACCCAGAATCCAACTGGATTTACTCGGTTAATAGGAAGTTTTAAGACCCTATAGAATCCGTCGTCGGATTAGTCGACTTGGGAATTATGAATAAAGCACTTCGTGTATTAAATATTGATTTACTATTTTTGTTTTGTTTCTTTATTCGTGATATTGAACAACAATTAGAAAAACGACGGTGCTCGCCGTCACTTCGTCTCTATCGATGTCAACTAATGTCGAAAGATGAAATCGAATTATTAAAAAATTACATCGGCAAACATATTGCTACGAATTCATTTTTTTCTACAAGCATGCATCGTGATAAAGCTGTTGTATTTCTCGATTATTCGAGTGATCTTGAACAAGTTTTATTCGAAATTGAAGCTGATCCTCAATTGAAAGGTGTCCAACCATTTGCTTATATAACATCATCTAGCTTTTATCCAGACGAAGAAGAGGTCCTGTTTATGTTCGGATCAATTTTTATAATAATTAATGTTGACTATGATAAAGATGCATTATGGACCATTCAACTATTCCCAGGTGAAAGAAAACGGTCCGTAAACGGCCTTAAACGTCGTAATAACGGTGTAAAACGTTAAAAAACGCGCCGTAATCCGTCAGGCCGGATTACGATGTCAAAACCGGAGAAAAACGGTGGCCGTTTTCTATTAAAAAAACGGCCCTCAAAACGAGCTGACGGATTCCGGCGAAATAAGGTGAAAAACGACGCCTTATTTCACCGTTTTCTAGCCGTTTCCTGCCTTTTAAGGCGCCGTTTCAGACGGCCGGAAGATTCTCCTGGGTTGCTCTTGTCAGTGATGAACATCATAATTCAAAATCGATTATCAATCAAATGAAGAATGAATATATAAAACAAGACACAAATATTCTGACATATGGTAATATAATACGTGATATGGGAAAATTTAATAAAGCCGAAAAATACTATCGCTGTTTTCTAAATGAATCGTCACATAGTTCCAAAGATAATGCTGATTGTTATTATTCATTAGTTACTCTAGCTACTGCGAAAGGAAAATACGATGAAAGTCTTCAGTGGCATATGGATGCATTGGCAATCAGAGTAGAAAATCTAAATTCACACGATCCCAATATAGCATCGAGTTACAATAGTATTGCAATAGTTTACCGGAAGAAACATGATTATGTTCAAGCACTGAAGTCATATGAAAAAGCGTTGAAAATTTGGGAAAAATCATTCGGTGAGAATCATTCAAAAGTAGCCATGTGTCTAAATAACATTGGCGCTGTCTATGAAGATCAGAAAGATTATTTAAAGGCACTCGAATATTATAGCATGGCATTAAACATAGCAAAACAACATGTACCTATCGATTATCGCAGCCTAAGTGCGATACATAACAATATCGGTAATATCTATTTTATGACCGAAAAATATGATCATGCACTAGAGCACTATAATGAAGCATTTCAAATCAAATTAAAATTTTTATCTAATCAACATCCTAGTATTGCAGCAGCACTTCGAAATATTGGTATGGTTCATGAAAAAAAAAGGTTCAATAGAAAAAGCACAAGAATATTATGCACAAGCAAATGATATGGATTCTGCAACATAATTTTGAGATATTCATTTTGTTTTTATATCAGAAAGACCTATTGCTATAGTATTAGGAATCTATATGCTGTCTTGATTCGAGAAAGTTTTATGAAACGAAAAGCTGTTGGTCAATAGAACACTGAAGAAAAATAGATTTGTCTTTTCTTTTTGACTGTTTTTCCAAGATACTACTTATTCTTTTGAGCGATGTTTTTCAGCTCGATTATGATGAGTCGTATAGCATGAGAAAATTCGTTCGATTATACTTGAAAGATTTTAAGAGAAAACTCGGTGGAGTCTACCGTATAAGGAGGTAAGTTGTTACTATCGATTGATGTCAAAGCTATACGAAATACTATATGCGTGGATATCCTATAAAATGTCACGAATAAAAATCGCTGATAGAAAAAAAAACTATTCAATTCATTTGACTAAATTCTCATGTCGTTAACCATATTTATACAAACATTGTTTTCGCATAAATCAAACAGAAAACCGCAAAACTTCATTTTTTTATACATTCGCAAGGATAAACAATGGCATATAGTCTATTTTCAAATTAAGAGTCTTTTGTTTTTTGATTAAATACATATTTCTTGTGACACGCTGAAAACTAATTTCATGGCAAATCTATTTTAAAGTAAAAATACATAGAAGGATTGCGCGTTCGATTGGGTTGGGTGCTCCGGCGAGAATTGAACTCGCAACGTTTTTTGTTTCAGAAAAATAATCTACCATTGATTTACAAAGCGAAGTAATCGAGACGCTTTAGCCTTCTGTTGTTACAATTCATATAGAATATATTATTTCAACTGCATCCATATTGATGTTGTGCAATTACATACCGTAGTTGCTCTATCACTTATTTCTTCTGAGTCTACTTTCACAGGTTTAAATCAATTGCAATGTCTCACAGAAAAAGTAGTACCGTTGCATAGACAAGAAAACAGATGTCGTTATATTTTAAACTGAATCCTACATTTTCAATCATATATCTTTTGTCCTATTGTATGAAACGGAGGATCAAGCGTTCAATGGGGATGAGTGCGATGGCATGTTTTAATGAAAATAATCTACCATTGATTTAGCAAGTCAACTAATCAACACAGAATAGCCTTCACGCCTCGAACTATAATTATTTGAAATGTGTTTCTTAAATCCTTTTAATTTTTGCCAGTGATTTAGATTGAATAGAAGTAAATATGCCGGTACAATGATCCTGCACTCTAGCAATAACAATCATCGAGAGACATTTTTTTAAATAATCTATCAATAACCGTTCTCAGTAATATTTAACTGAAAGTTAACCTTCATTATATGTACTATTTTATTGGTTTATCCAACAAAAGCGAAAAATTCTATAATGGAACGATTCATAAAGCTTTTAATAATTAAATTAGAAAATCTGCGTATTCAATATGCTATCGAATACTACTCACTTTGTGAATTACTTATATCAATAGAAGTTATTACGGCGAGTAATACAACAGCCAATTATTGGATTCAGAGATCCGGTTGAGACAGCAGCAGACGAAAGTTTTTCAAATTTTTTTACTCAAGATCAAATTATATTGTGTTTGGAAATATGGAATTTTCAAAAACAAAATAAAATCATAAATCAGCATTTCCTCAACCGTAAAAATGAATTTCGAATTTACTTTGTAGAAAAGCTATTCTTGATATCTTTTATGCCTAAAAATGATTTGAATAGCCAGAAAGAATAGACCAGTCTCATTTATATATTGATAATATTTGGTTAATTCAAAAATAAAAGTAGTCGCTCTTCGTAGTTACATTTAAAATATTCTCAAATTTTTCCCTTTAATTTCACATGAAATATGATAACAACTATCTATGTTAAACTGTCTTCCGGTGCCACTGGGCCTTCAAATACATTCTCTACGAGATACTATGAATATCAGTTGCAAGATTATGGCTGCTTACACTGCAATAGTTCGATTTAACAAGGTTAAACTCTTAATTTCCTTTAATTTCTCTAGTCTATAAACATGACTAGGTTCACACTATCATTGTATCTCTATCTGAGTAATTCGAAGTCAATACTATATTTTAGATTATTGCTTCTAGTAGTAATAGCTTTTCGTTGAATTTCGACCTAAATCTATAAAATCATTTATCATTATTGTAAACGTCATCTACTCTACGTCAATAGAAGAGAAATTCCTTTAGTTCAAATCAAATTCTATAAAATTGACTCTGCATATGCATTTTAGATTTTATTAAAATCATTAAAAATAAACTACGAATTTTTTATTTATTGAAATAGTGCTGCAAGGATACGCCGTGGGGGTTCAAATGATTTGCGAGCATGCAATACTTGTCGATTATCAATAAGTAATACATCTCCTTTTTTCCATGTAAAGCTCACACTTGACTCGTCGAGTATTGCAGCACATCGATGAATGTATTCTTCGTTCATCAATTCACCATCGGCAAATGTAACAGCTTTTTTACCGTTATTACGCTTGTCCGACCAGCCCATATATGCTGCTACGATAGAATTGAACCATGTTTTTTTACCTAAAGAACACTAGATGAGTTGTAAACATCAATCAAATGCATATAATAGATACCAGTTCGTTCATCCAATCGAATTGCGGGTAAAACCTTTGTTGTGGTTTTCAAACAACCATCATCAAGCCATTCACAATCTAAATCAAAATAGCTGCTTTCTTTTTTTGCCATCAAGAGCACTATACATACCAGTGCCTTGCTCGTGGCAAACTTTTTCAGCATAGTCGCGATCTTCTGTTTGATAAGTTGATTGCCAACCGCGTCCTATAGCTGATTGTGGATCATCTCCATTGGGCAACACCCGAATGTATCGTATTTGTTTCTCTTCTAGTTTCTGTACAAATTCAGGTAACGCCTCACTGATTCGATTATAGATCATAGGAGAGTAAGCAATAGGCGTTTCACCGCCGCGTGCAGATGGAATGTCACAAAAAAACATAAGATGTTCAGGAAATTTCGGTACTTGTGCCATTTCATGATGAAATGGAATAGGTTCTGATGGTGGACTTTCATTGGAGGTAAATACGATGCTAGTTACTTGTTGTCGCGGTGCTGCACCACCAACATACGGTAACGGCATCCAGTTGAAGGCACGTGCAAATGTATCGAATGCAGACGCATCAGTAATAGGAAAGTCACGAAAAAGGATGGCACCACACTGGCGAAGATGTACAAGAAGTTCCTCACGATGTTTTTCTACAAATGAGACTGTATCGGACAAATCTTCCAATGAATTCAATTTTGGGGTGACAACAAGTGGAAAATGAATACCAGCTTCAAGAGAAATTTGCTCAGGAAGCGTTATAAATGAGACAATAGAATCCATGCTATGTTTCTTGTCGAATGAATCAACTCTTATCTGTATCACAACTGCTATGCAGAGACGAAAAGAAGTATACTGCGTTTAGATAAAATAGAGCATCTTATCACGCAAACATGTTGATTCAGTTTTGTTTTTTCATTATTATTGTGTTTGCTTCGTAGGCATGTACTTTGAAATTTTCTTTAATGTGCACGGATATGTAAATCTATAAATTTCATTTTTACGCTTACGAACTTTAAAACTAACCCTCAAGAGTTTGCAGAATAGTCGAAAAGATGAAATAATTATCTATTCAGTTCTTATGTTTGCTTCCATTATAAGTATCTCACCACCATTCCATTCTGTACACAAGATAAATATTACCAATTTTAAAACTTGTTTTTCATAGTTCTGCGTCCGTTCAAAACTCTAGAACTCGATCAGAACTTAGTTCTCAGAAGGATCCTATCGACTATTCGAACCCGATTGAACCATTCAAAGAAAATGAATGTATCAAAAACAATAATTCGAGTACCCTGTTAGCATCAGTCTTCTATATTTAGCCACACGTATGTTGGTAGAAAAATATTCTTTAGATAACATCTGAATCTCGAAAAATATTGCCATTCAAATTTTAGGTACACAGCAGATTTTTATTTTTTAAATAAGAATGATTGTGATCAGTTCTTTTTCTTATAATTAGCAAATATTAAAATAAGTAACGCAGAAGTTGCACAACCCTCGCTTACTCGATGCTGAAAATAAGACAAGATAGTATAAATGATTGACTTTCTGCATAGCTGAGTACATTTCAATGTGAAACAGAAAGAGAGTCAAGCAAACTATTTTTTCTGATCATAATCATAACCTTATTATATTAGAATCTATCATTGTTTTGATAGTGCATACTTTTTCGTTCTTTCTTACGTAATATATATATATATATGCACTATATCCTCAAGACATATTTCATTAATTTATACGAGTGAAAATGTATAACATATTTTATTATGTGATTGTCTTCAAATATAGATCATAAAGCATTAACTACTATAAAAGATTGAAATATCTCTACTGTCGTTTATTTGAATACATTGAATTATCAGTTAGTAGTAAAATCACGTTCTAAGTTATTTTCATATGGATTATTTAAAATAATGATGATAGTACCTGATATTTTTGGAAGTACTAGAGATATTTAATCTGTTATCTTGAGTAACAATGATGTATATGATGAACTGCACAGATATTTGAATGTAACTTACACATATTTTCGACGGCAATGATGATTCTAAGTTTAAAGACGAAGTTTCGCCGTTCCTTCTTCCATAATTAGACACTAAGTGAACTAGGTTATAACCAATGTCCATTAAGCCATTATCAACGATTTAATAAAAAGACAAACTTCATATTTTCAGAAAAAATCAATTAAAATATCTATACTGTTTCATAAAATTGAAAAATGTCACTTTAGCTTTTCTTCCACAAAAACCAACTTTCTTTTTAAACTTGTCTATGTAAAGGTGAATAAAGTTGTTTTTGTCTGTTACATCCATACCAATACATAAGCTCTTAAATTTCTTTTTATATCGCATGATTTATTTTGATATGACGGGTTCACCTTACGGCATTGACCGCCGTATTTATACCGAGTTATCTGATAACTCAGAAGGATACATGTACAGACCTATTGACAAAATCTTCAAGCAGAAACGAGAAACCGAGATAAAGAAATTACAAATAGCTTAAGAAAATACAAATTCACATAGATGATCGAAAAAGGCATGACAATCGTTTTCAAGAAATGCTGAGAGTCTTTTACTCGGTGGACCTACTGGCATGTGCCTTAGGTACGCTTTACTTCGATAGTGGTTATACAGTTGAGTGAATAAGTGCTTGTATTTTGTTTCAATCGTGGGTAGATGAAAGTATTGATGGAGATCATATGTAAGACGTTGGAATAGGCAATAGACCGATCTTAAGCATCGTCGGTAGAATGAGGCTAAGCGTTCACGTGAAGATTTTGAGCAAAGGCAAAAAATTGATACCAGCATGTAGAAATGCGACCATATATAAGTATTAAAGAATTTTATTTTTAATCCTGAGAATGATGGGAATTGGCGATGGATAAATTTTAAAATTACATAAGCTTTCCCTAGTTTTGTAAATTGAGCATCAATCATATTGTGAAAAGACAGCTTTGCGTCAAGATGAAATCTTAGATATTTGAAGTTCTTCCTTTGCATAATTTTAACTCCGTTATAGTAAATAGTTAGCTTGGGACTTTTAATTGACTTGTGGTACACTACAAACTCAGTTCTATTTGGGTTTAATGGTTGGTGCCATTTGTCTGCGTAATTTAGCAGTTCAGCCATATCATTGCTGATTTGGTCTTCAATTTCGACTACTTGTGAACTGAATTTCCAATGAATTGATTGAATGTAGACCAGTACGATATCATCCACATATGCATGTACCTGTGTAGGATGTTCAAAACATTGCGGGAGGTCATGATGAGCAATGACATGCATAACAGGACCGAGGCAGATACCTTGAGGAGCTTCTCTTTCAACATTAATTAAGGCAGATTCCACGCCTCCGTAGTCAATTTTAAGAGTCCGGTCGGAAAAGCAATCCAAACAAAATAGGCAGCAGGACAGTTTAGTCGATACAGATTGAGTAGAAGTCCTTGTTACCAAAATTTGTCGAAAGCTTGTAGAAAATCGATGTACACGACCGGAGTGAATGAATTGTAGGGAAGGGATTGAGTAATTTGTTCTAACAAACAGTTGACTCTAGAAGTTGTTGTTTGATGCAGTCTAGCACCTGATTGTTGAGACAAGCTCTTAAATTTACTGCATAATTAATGACAAGTCAAAACAGGGCAGGCACACGGGTCACACCAACTTTGACACCCACGAAATTGCAGTTTCATTTCATTATGGAAACCAAAATCAAATAAGTATATGCACCCTTCTAAGAAACGTGAACAAGAATATCGTATTGACTTCCTTTGTATTAACTCTCGCTCTTGAAACATTGCAGTTTTCATTGATCTAAAACAGGTATCACAATACCATAGAGATCACTTAAAAATATCCGTTTCATATTAGTATCATTTCAAAAACGTTTTTGCACACATTCATGTGCATTTGCAAGATATTGAACAATTAAAGCCTCGTTTAACAAGACATTGAACGTTAACAGTACTTTCACGGGTTAGTAAACATCCTCCTATTAGCAACGTTGTGCATGGTTACAATAGCGACTGAATGAAAAATGTTATTTTAGGTATTCGTTTATTTTATTACTTATTTCATTGCTGAAGAAAAACTATAGACTGACTTTGACAATTCACCACGAAAAGAAATAAGTTATTTATTTTTTTTCTTAGTGGCCTTATTGTCCTTTTCCTTGGTCACCAGCGTCACACGCTGCATCTTGTTCATATTCCTCACTAGGGGTTGATTCTTCCAAATCTGATTCCTTCGCTTGTGTTAATGTATTCCTGAAAGAATTATCATAGCATGCATTCTTTAACCCTGCGATGACTGCATCTTGATTCGACTTTTCACACGGAAGTGAATAATAGAATGCTGTCTGTTCCGTATCACCGAGTACATGATCCATGTTGATATAACATTTCTGTGAAATTCCAAGTGCGTCCAATCCCGTGTCCACCAACGAACCCAGTACATTACAAATTGATGTGCATATAGAGGGCTTTTGGATAAATGCTGAAGATTGACACGATTTGACTAACCCAGGCCAAACAATCAGAAAGTAAGATCTTCTATGATCGTATCTCTGATCTTATATGATCTTGTAAGATCAGATGAAATCATACGAAAAATCATAAAGTCAGATCATCGTATCAATTCGTACTGTAAGATTTTTGTAAGATCTTACAGAAATCTTACACTACGAATTGATACGATGATCTAGCTTTATGATTTTTCGTATGACTCAATCTGATCTTACAAGATCTGTGTCTGATTTTTGACCTGGGAAGAGCACACCCTGTATGCTGTTGTTATTGTCAACTGTGACTTGATGATCTCGGTCGTAGTCAATTTGAACTGGTGAACTTGGCGTTCGTATTTCACTTGCTGTTCCAATCACTATATTAAAAGAAATGAATCATTTTAAATTACACCAGTACAATTACAGATCTGAATTAGATCAATTAGAGAAAGCAGAAATAATTTTTTCTCCACGATGACGAAACTAAACATTGTACTATAGCACTTGAGCTACTAAAAACGTTTTCGTATGCTATGTGAAGTGTTCATTGGTAACTCACTAAAGAGGCCATAGCATAATTCTTTCGGAATAGTTTGATTATCATGAATCTACTTTTCACCATTTTTTTCTTAAATGTAATTTAGTCTCCCATAAATAATAGATAGGATGCAACAACTTTAAAAGTATTAACTATACTAAAGAATATAGAAAACTTTGAATCCCTATTCCATTAAATAATTCTTCGTCGATATTATAAGAATCGATTCTAATTCTACTTACCTAGCGTGGATTCAGATAAAGATGCTTGTAAACCAAGTATCAGTAATGTGAAAGAGACGTAGAGAAAATTCTTGGCAAATATCACTGTAATTTTTAGTTTTTGTTTCACTGCAACACTCTTTGATTGGTACTAAGATTTAGCTGAAAATTCTGTTAATTTATATAAGAACAGGATATATGTTACAGGGGAAATTGAAATTTCAATCTCATCTAGGGCAAATTAAAATTTTAGTTTTTCCTATAGAGGAGTTTTAAATAGCCCTAGTAGAAATAAATATATCATTTTTTCTATTCGCAAATTCTATATTACCATGAAAATGATTAAATATTTCAAAATAACGTTATGTTTTCAAGTAAAATAATCTTAACAACAAAACAAACAGTAGAAACGACCAACCTTACTGAAACTAACACACTTATATCTAGAAAATAAATATCACATATTTGAGCACACGCATTTAAATCCAGTTGCAGAAGTATGCTATTGTAATGGCACATGTGCTAAAAAGTCGTGCCCATGCAAGACGAAAGATATTAAAAGTTGCATAAAATGTCATCCAAAATACAAAATGCGTGTGTTCAAATATGTGATATTTGTTTTCTAGATATAAGTGTGTTAGTCTCAATAAGGTTGGTCGTTTTTACTGTTTGTTTTGTTGTTAAGATTATTTTACTTGAAAACATAACGTTATTTTGAAATATTTAATCATTTTCATGGTAATATAGAATTTTCGAATAGAAAAAATGATATATTTATTTCTACTAGGGCTATTTAAAACTCCTCTATAGGAAAAACTAAAATTTTAATTTGCCCTAGATGAGATTGAAATTTCAATTTCCCCTAAGGGCTATGTTAAATAGCCCTGCATTTCAATCTCCTCTGTAACATATACATTAAATTTTTTTTGGGAAAGCAACTGCGACTGCATCAATCAAGATTAATGACACTTGCATATGTTTCAAGCAGCTAAAAATGGAATCCTTGACAGCATTGTCGATACAACAATGTAATGGAATATTAATACAATAGCTTTGTGTAGGAAACATGTTTCGCCAATCCTGAAAAGTGTAACCTATTTCATCAATACGATAGCATGTGACAGGTTTAGCCAATCGTTAACGCGGCGTCTGTTCTTTCAATTATAATAAAGTCCATATGTTGCTTTAACAATAAAAAGCATTAGAATTTATTTTTAAATAGCATAATGCTCACTGCGAAGCATACGCTGACATGACCAAGTACCTGCAACCGCAGCGTAGAAAAGTTTTTGAACACCGAAAATGTTTTCAATATTTATCTTGAATAGATTCTCTGGTAAAAATACATATTCACTTTTTCTCTGTGATTTTAATAAGTTTTACATCGTTTAAATATTGTAACAGTCAAAATCCATGAATGAATTCAACAATAGACCTTCAATCAACAGTAGATACATGTGTACAAGACACGAAGATTTAAATTCATGCATCAATGAAATCTCGACTAATCAAACATGGTAATTAACAATCAAATATTTATATTTAAAAAGTACTTTTGATGGTGTAATAAAAGAAATCTTTTGAATAGTATTTTTTCCGAATTGCTTTAAATAGCAATAATAAATATAATAGAAAACTTTGTTTATGAGACAAAGTCGTTTTCTACTCGGAAAAATTTTAATATCCGGAATAAAATATTATAATGAAAGAAAACGCGCATAACTTCTTGAGCCGATTTTGAAACTTCATTTCATTCAATTTCAATAGATGCTCGCTGCTAAGAATCGACGACTGAATAACATATTCTCAACATTAAGTATATTATCTGAAAACTGAAATATCGAAATTCTAGAACAATTCAGATACAAAATATACATTAGTGATGATTACCGTATTAAAAAATATTGTCTATCTACAAACATTTGCAAGTTCATTTTCTTAGCTTTCAATAGTTTTTCTCTCTTCAACTGTGAAATTAAAGTTTCCACTATAATGCATTGTAATAACAGATAGTCTAATTGAGATTTACTCTTGCGTATCTCTTTTGTAGAGCGTCTCCATAGAATAACAAGTACTTGTCTCATTCATCCGAAACAATTTAAAACTATATTAGAAGATAAACTTATCTTCAACTATTAGACGTCATGTCTTATATTTCCTTTCAATAAACAAATAAAATACTGTTCATCGATGGGAACAAAAAAAGATTTATTTCACTTCAATTGGAAAATTAATTTCTTTCATTTTTCTACAATCGATTAGGTACAGCTTGTTGAACGACATATCTATAATGAATCACCTATTTTGAAAGAATATTTTGATCAGATCATTTTCTATAAGTAACAAATTAGAACTTGTAGACTGCTGTTGAATATACAAATAATCAATAAAAAAGAACAAGGCAATATTTTTTACATGTAAATTTAGAACAAACCAAGAAAGCAGTCATTTTTCATCATCCTGATCTGTTAAATGAGCAGCACGAAATTCATTATAATGAATCCTTCGTTTTAATTCAAATTGTTTTCTTCGTTCTAAAGTTTACAGAACAAAATGTATGTTTTTTTATCTTGCAACTCTAACATTAATAGAATCGAACCTTGTTCTTCAGGTGTTATTAAATGTTCATCGACATCAAATTGATGATCGTCTTCAACGTGTACATGATGAGAACAGGACGTTGAATCTCTTGCGTGTTGATGAATTAAAATTGGTTTGATTGAATCATCTGACGACGACGAACTAATACTATAGTAGACAAAGAAATTTTCGATTCGTCTAGAAGAAATTAATTTTAACTCACGTTTGACTGTCTTTTTCTCCTGATCCAGTTGCTGTCGCTTCCTCTTGTTCTAGAGCATGTAATTCAGCTTCGATTTCTTGTTTACGTAGTCGAACAATTTGAAACTCATTGTAGTGCTGTTTACGATGCTTCTCGAATCGTTTCCGATGGTCTAAAAATTAAAACATTTTTTTTTAATCAATCTGTAAATAAACATATTAGGGTGAGTCCATGGAGACCCATCAACTTTTTTGGAAAGGTTTTTCTCGATTTATTTTCAGTTCAAACTTCTGGTACGCTCTAGAAAACGCTTTTGATGAAAAAAATATGACCCTTCTAGCGGAAAACATCGAGTTCTGGTTGATTTTTTCGGAGCGACTAACGTATATTGTCAGACATAGGAAAAACACCTAAAACTTTACTAAAATATCTTTTTCAGAATTGTTTCATGGTGAAAAATATGAAAGCTGTCTAGAAACGCTTGTCCTGAAAAAAAAGTTACAACATTTCTATTGAACGTCTTGAGTTCTGAATTATTTCTTTTGAAAATAACGATGACTATCGTTTTTCATGTTAAATGACACTGATTTATTTGAAGGATTTTTGTTTCTTTCTCAAATAAACGACCTTGGTCATGCTTTGCTCTTATGACGGTGTCAAACTAATGACTTCGCCCACACAACTCGAGAGAAACGGCATCAGATGGTCTCACAGAAGTGAGACCACAGAATCAAAAGGGTCAACATACTACTGACGGATAAATTTCGATCTCATTGTAAGGACACCTTTAAATGTGAAGTCTTATGTAATTATAAGTATCGTTACTTCGGACAAATAATATTACGAATATGAATCATCGGATATTGGAAAGGGTCGATTACCAGCTAGTACTTTTTCTGATTTCTTTAAAAATTGTATCTCAATGCCCAAACGAAAGTATTGTGAACATCAGACAAAACATGCAAATCCTACTCGTGTACCCAAAGGAGTAGTGTTTGTATCGACACGTCTATCCATGTTTTTGATTTCTCGATATGACGCAGCTGAGCGCCAAATACGCTGGCTATATCCAAGATGTCATGCATTTGAATGGAAGGAAATGATGAGTCGTCCATCAATGGCATCAAGTGATAATGAGAGCCCCAGTGAAGATGAAGTCATGACAGAAGAGTCTTCTGATAAGACTCTTCTGTTCATGATGGGTGTGGGTGAAGCAGTTAGAAGCAACACTCAAATCCACACATCCTCCGATACAATACGAAGAATTCGAATGATACATAAATTCCCAGCATCTGGATCGACACACGTCAGGACATTTACATTTAAATAAATTCCTTCTTTATGTCGATTTCAATGTATCAGATTTTGTGGAATGAAACCTAACAGTGATATTCAGCACTCCGGCACATCGAAAAATTCTCTTAGTTTCCTACTATGCCAGATTCGTTCAGTCTCAATCTGATGATTCGGGGTAAATTCGATGTCATCAAGTACATGAGGTCATGTATTGCAACAACGATATATCATCTTGAACATCATTATCCTTATCGCTAATCTAATGAAAATCCTTCAAATAAATCAGTGTCATTTAACATGAAAAACGATAGTTATCGTTATTTTCAAAAGAAATAATTCAGAACTCAAGACGTTCAATAGAAATGTTGTAACTTTTTTTTCAGGACAAGCGTTTCTAGACAGCTTTCATATTTTTCACCATGAAACAATTCTGAAAAAGATATTTTAGTAAAGTTTTAGGTGTTTTTCCTATGTCTGACAATATACGTTAGTCGCTCCGAAAAAATCAACCAGAACTCGATGTTTTCCGCTAGAAGGGTCATATTTTTTTCATCAAAAGCGTTTTCTAGAGCTTACCAGAAGTTTGAACTGAAAATAAATCGAGAAAAACCTTTCCAAAAAAGTTGATGGGTCTCCATGGACTCATCCATTAATTAAATACCTAATTCTTCAAGAGTTTCTGTAGCATTTTCATCAAGTGATCCTCGTGATCCTCGATTCATTTGTGATTGACATGAACCAGATGATGCATTTAGTCTGCAGATAAATATAATTCATCATCAATAATAATACAAATATAAATAAAAACCTTTGAAGCAGTGCATCCGGATCGAAACCTGCGCATGCTGTTTCGTCACTATGAAGACCAGTATCCATTTCTTCGTCAATATTATCATTATGAGCATAAGGTGTTTTAGGTTCTTCAATTTTCATATGACCATAATCTTTATTTACTGGATGATATGTAGCAATAATATTCATTTCATCAAAATGTGGAATCTTTCGACTACAAAATACGACAAATCAAAACATTTACAATTGTCTATTTACTATGATTCTATTACCTTTTACTTTCTGATCGTGTCATGCCTGTTGTTGGATAATTATTAAGTTTTGACATAGTATCTTGACTATGATCAAGTCGACTTTCATCCATACTTTTCGAGGATTTCAGAATACCACTAACTGGTCGCCTAATTAACTTACCTACAGGATCGTGAATTTCATTATTAAAATTTGATGACATTTTTTTGCTTCTTTCTTTTTCTTAATTTTCTTTACATCTGAAAGCAAATGTATGCTAACTTGTGTTTTAATAAAAAGTTAAATCGAGAGTATGACAAAGAACATATAAATCGTTGATACGTAGAGAGAGAGAAAGAAAGAAAGAAAGAAAGAGAGGATAGATAATTAAAGAACTCGAAATGTTTCAAGTCTTTCCGTTTTCTTTCTTCTTCTCTTTCTCTTGCTCAGTGTGAATAGATAATGCGTTTTATTATCTTCTCTACTTGTCGTTTCTTCACGTTTCCCAAGTGGTAAGTTGCGAAAAGAGAGAAAAAAAAACGTTGTCAGAATAGAAACATGCGAACAGACATTGATGGATTGCTATTGAGATGAATTGCAATCCATTACTTCCGTTTCTTCTGTTCTAGTACTCAGTAACTATATTTAGCCTGTAACTTCATGGCATGTTTACATTTGCGAGTATTGTTTGTAAATCAGTTCGATGATAAGCCTGGATAAATGCATGTGTTATTCTCATTATTAACTTGAGCCAGTGTATTAACTTGATGAGCGCATGTTTCACCATTAAACAGAATGTGAACAACATGACTATTATGAATAAGACATAAGTAATCAGCGAGTAGTGAACGATGACATTGCTCAGGATTATTTTCTGAACACATGAGAACAAGAGACGACGTCAACGAAGATAAAACTAATTCATTAACACATTGATGAAATTCAATCCGTTGCATATGATCAGCATATGCATGTGAATCACGATCGAGCAAACCATTATTTAATGTAGCAATAGATTTACATCGTCGACGGCGACCACCTAAAATATCACCTTGAAAAGAATATTTGAAAGATGATCTTGATAGTGAGCATTCTTCTTTTAATTGATCAATATTAAAATGTGGATTCGAAGCGGAACGAGGCGAACGACGAATATCGACTATTTGATCAATATTATGAAGTTTTAAAATTGAAAAAAAATTTGACAAGTCATGATATGAATGTCCTATTGTATAAATTGTATGAGCCATTTTTGTTTTACTCTTATTAACTAGATTAGAAAAATTTCAGGTTATATATCATGTGTAGTTACACGAGATTCAACGATAGAGCGCTACAGTCGATGCTATTTTTCTATTGATTCTACTGACTTTATCGCAATGAGATGTAGAGGTCAAATGACGTCTTTTGATTTGTTGAAAAGAAATAACCGATTGGAAATGTGATCATCTCATCAGTAAACATTCGCAAAAAATGTCTACGTTGACATTAATCTTTCTAGTAACTCTATAGGAGATTTTTCATGACCTTTTTTATCTTCTAAAGAGATCAATACGATAGGTTAACACGATATGATTCCTTGTAATGAGAAATTTCGAAATAGACTTGTCTTCGTTTCGATGTTGCATCATATTTTACGTTTATAAATATGCAGATTTTCTTACCGGCATAGATTATTTAAAGCATCTAAAAAAAAATTATAATGGCTCGTTTACCTACTGATGTTGAAACTGAAATCGATCGATTTTGTAATGATATTAAACGAAATACTTATACACGATCGGCTGATTTAGCTTTAGCTACGATATTTATGTTTAAAAAACTTATTGGAGAATCAAAATGGTCGAATGCAAGTGAACTTATTACTCTCATACGTTCTCAAGCTCATCGACTCAATCAAGGACAACCAGTGGATAGTATTACATTCAATATTACAAGGTATGCTGGTTTAATTCGAAACATTGAATACTATAGAGTTCAATAGTATTAATGAGTTCTTAGCTTGAAAGAGATACAATCTATTTCAAGAATTCTTTAAGAGATCTTATCACTTTATTTGCTCTAGAATCAGAAATATTGCCTAGGAATCAGTCAGACTTCTTCCGCATAATCTTGTTTGTGACAAAACAAAGAGCAAATTCTGAATGTAACTATGTTTTTTTTTCTGTCAAGGTAGTTTTCATTGACATAGTTTGGTTAGAATTTGCATTCAGTAGGATCATATTTATTCTTGCGCTTGAATGAATAGACAGAACCAGATGTTTATATGACTCTCAGAAGCAATACGAAAGGAAATTATTAAGTTTCGGAAGAGAAACTAAAATTAGAGAAACGATGTATTGGCAGCTGCAAAATTTATCTTTTCCTTTCATGGCCAAGCAAACATTTATCTTTCTGTCTTGTATATTTCAATCTACGATGTTAGTTTTTTTTCTCTCACTTGTACTATTTTCATTTAGACGTATTCTAAAATTGATTCGCGATGTATCAGTTCGAATCATTCATGGTAAAAATGAAGGTAGTGATATATCTCTAACGCTGCAAGCTGTTCTCAATGATCGCGCAGCGACATCGACATTCAACGACGATGATAATGAAAATATTGAAGAAAATCTTCAACCAAAAACACAACAAATTCGAACGAATCTACCCGATTCAAGCGCGATCAGTAATGTCGAAGGCGAAGTATCAGTACAACGACTTAAACCTGAATTAATGGATGATTTAAATTGGTATTCATCGGATATTGAATTAAGCGTTAAAAATCTTTCACAACAAGCCTTAGCACATATTCATGCCAATGAACTTATACTAACATTGGGCTATTCATATACAGTTGAACAATTCTTTAAATATGCTGCTAGTAAAAATCGTAAATTTCATGTATTTATCTTGGAACATGCACCATTTTTTACTGGACATAAAATGGCAGTGAATTTATCTGCATTAAATATTCCGGTTACTGTTGTTACAGATTCAGCTGTATTTGCTATAATGGCACGAGTGAATAAAATTCTTATAGGCACACGTAGTCTTCTTGCTAATGGTGGTTTAACAGCAAAGTCCGGTACATATAATTTAGCATTAGCTGCTAAACATTATAATGTTCCACTACTTGTTTGTGCGCCAACATATAAATTTTCTCCAACGTATCTTCCATCATTCGATCCAGTTATGTGTAATACCTTTCCGTCGCCAGAAAATATTCTTCCGTATGAATCGATATACCAATCATCGTTGGATATTGTTGTACCTATGCATGATTATGTTCCACCGGAATTAGTCACATTGATTATTGGTAGTGGTATGGGAAATGCACCGTCATATGTCTATCGAATTGTTAGTGAATTATATAGTGCAGAAGATAATGATCTTGAGCGTTTACAAAAAGAATCATTGAAATAAATCTTTTTTTCTATTTTAATAATTGATGTTTTCTTTTGGATGTTAACAAAAAACAAAAAAACCTTCATGTTTTCTTTATTCTAGATAATAAGAAAAATGATGTAACAAAAACTAAATAAATAAAAGAGAACTTATGGCATCAGTGAATAAAAGTTCTTCACAAAAATCACTCGAAATAAAGACAAAATCAATTGAAGCAACACTCGTACCACTTGTAACACAAATTTCAACATTAGTTAATTTTAAAGAAAAACCTCGGACTTCATTAGCAGCCAATGAAAAAACACTTCAAGCTATTAATCGAGTAGGAGAAGCTGTACATTTGGCAGTTGAACGTTTTGTTTCTGTCGGTAGGTATTGTTTTTGAAACTTTACATACGAAACCAACGATATGATTCCAGTTAATGGAATATTTTTCTTAGATGGCGCGATCGGGTTGTAGTGTTTAGATATACAACTGTATCTCGACATGTATAAAACATCATCGATTATACTTACATTAAGGAATCGGGAGAAATGATTTTCTTTTCCCCATCTATCCGAATCAATAATGGAAAAAATATGCGTAATAAAAATAACACTTATCCTTGATTGAAATGATCATAAAGTTTGAACAAAAGAAAATAATTGTCGATTAATCTCCGCATTGATTTGAGTTTAATAGTGTAACATTAGATTTGCCCTTGATAATTTCCTGGATAGTATTTAGTGTTTCAACCAAAGATTTGTCCAATCAAGGGGGAAAAAGCGATTTATGAGTTTCATGATTTTTCTGAGTTTAGCTGATTTAAAATGAGTTTGAGAAAACGAAAAATTTGCTAAAGTAACTAAAAACTATTCCAAATCATAAATTATTACTGAAAATCATTCAAAGGCACCGAAACTCACGCAAAATCATTCCAATACAGTTAATTTATATTGATTGTAAGTTGAGTTTTACTGTGATTTAAATCAGCTTTTTCCCCCTTGTGTCCAATGTTCTATTGTAAATATTTTACGGTTTCTTTTTGTTTTTTGAATAAGAGTAACCAATGATTCAAAAAAATATCATCATCTTTTTGTAGGAGAGTCGATTGCTAATGAAAATCCTGAAATAAAATCAGATTTAATTGATGCATGCCGTGAAGCTCGATCAGCTGGTATGTATAAAAGCTTGAAATGATTTTCCATGAAGAATTCTGATTATAGGCGAATCTATAAAACGTATAACGTGCGTCGAATATGATACAGTCGGAAAACCAATTTGTATAACTGACAGACAAAGTATGATACATGCTGCACGTAGTTTACTTAGTGCAGTAACACGTGTTCTACTATTGGCTGACATGGTTGTTGTAAAGCAAATTGTTTCTATTAAGAAAAAGGTTTGATATTTATGAAAACGATTCTAGCCAAGGAAATCATCATCTTACATATTTTAGGTCATGTCGACATTAAATCGCCTTGAAGCAGTAACATCTTTTTCTGAGTTTATCAAACTATTTGCAATCTATGGAAGTCAAATGGTTGAATTAGCACATCTAACAGGGGATCGACAAAATGTGAGTAGCGAATAAATCAAAAAAGAAATTGAGTTTTAAACAAAAAATATTTTCTTTGCTTTTAAGGACTTAAAAGATGAACGACGTCGATCGCAACTTTCAGCTTCTCGAACTATTCTAGAAAAATCTACAATGCTTATATTGACTTCTTCTAAAGTAAGAATAGTAATAGATCTTTATGTATTTTTATTATGAAATCTTTAGACTTATCTTCGCCATATCGAATGTCATCATTCTCGTCAATGTCGAGATCTTGTCTATGATCAAATTCGTCATGCACTCGAGATGGTTGGTTTAATAGTTTATGATTCAGGCTCAACAACACAAACAAACAATCCAACGCTGACACTTATGCTTACCAAAGATGAAATTAATTTCGTTAAATCATTAAGACAATTTGAAGTAAAGATTAATTTCAAACGAAGAATTTTCTTTATTTTGAAAATTTTAGTATGCTGTTGAAATGTTAAATGTCTCAGTAACATCATCAACTAAAGAACAACTCCAACAGTTGTGTAGTAAAACTATTGATAATAGTCAAGATTTTACTGATTCAATTTATATAAGTATTGAACAACGAGAAAAACTACTTGAATTTCATAAAAATCTACAAGAACAACTCGCAGAAATTATTGAAATTACAACAAATACGAATGATACTGGATTTTCATTGAGAAACGATGTTCTTCCATTATCGATTCAAACAATTCAACAGTTAGCACGTAATTTTCGAAAACACGTAAGCGAATTTTCTTTCCTCGAAATTAGAACTATTACAATTTCGTTTTATTTCAGTTAGAACAAATGGCTCTATATCGTGCATCGGAATTCTTTCGAACACATGACGAAAATGTTTTACTTAATGAAATAAAAACATATTCATTGGCGGGTCGATTAGATCTGTTGCAAGAAGCTATTGACAATTTTCGTGAACAAGCTGATATTGCGATTGAGGTATGATGATCGAGGAGAAAAAAAAAGAAATAGGAAATTTTCTATAGGAATTTTTGTATTTTTAGTTAAGTAAACTATTGAAACATATTAGTGCATGCGATCAATTACAAGTGTCAAGTGAATATCATGATTTAGTATTTCAAAATTTATCAAATATGGTAAGATTTATATTAATAGATCGAACAATTTGTTTTGATTTCGTAACATAAACGAGTTGTATAATCTGATATGTTAACTGTAAAGGAAAAGGAAATTTGTTGTTGACATACAATCATCTTCGTTTTTCTTACTGAATCATGTTAGTAGTAAATGAAATTATTTATATGTAATTTTAGATCATTGCATCAGCACAATCCGTTGCTGCACATTCAACTAGCCGAGTACCAAAAGAAAATCTTGATGTTCTCTGTCGTTTTTGGGAACAACAAATCAATGATTTTTCAATTCTTGTGAAAGAAATACAAGATGTAATAGAAGGTCGTGGTGAAAAAAACGTTTATTTATCATTGCCAAGGCCTGGCAAACATGGAACAACATCTAAAGGTATTGTGATTGCTTTTTCTAAAAAGATTTGTTTTCAAAAAAATGAATTTTTAGCTGGTTTTAAACCAACAAAACTTGACTCTGATGAACAAGCTAAAATTGCTAAAGCTGGTCTTGAAATGAAATTAGTTACTTCTGAAATGGATGCCGAGGCGGAAAAATGGGATGAACCACAAAGTGAAATAGCTAAAGTTTGACATTTTTGTTTTTATCTACAAAACATTTATTTTATATCGTTTTATTAAAAATAGCGTGCAAAAAATATGTCATCAATGGCATTTTCAATGTATTTATTTACGCGAGGCGAAGGCACGTTACGTACGACACAAGATTTATTTACTCAAGCTTATTATTTTGTTGAAGAAGGTGCTCGTTTATCTGCTATTGCTCATGAATTTGCCAATCAAGTAAATCTATTACGATCAAATGGCAATAGGTCATTTCGAATTTTTCTCTTTTAGATACCAAATAAAAATGCTCGACAAGATATTTTAACACAATTAGAAAGAATACCATTGATGTGTCATCAATTAAAATTAAAATTAAAAACTCCTGTATCAGGAAAAATTTCAACATTTTCAAAAGTACGCAAATTTAAAAGCAGTCGAAATTTTTCACAATTTGCTTTTTCCATCTAGGTTGATACTGTTATATGTGAAACACGAGATTTAATGAATGCAGTAGCTCGTTTGTGTACCAATGTTTTTGTTTGTCAATCAAAAGTAAGAAAAACTACTCGGCAAAGATCATAAATATAGTTTTTTGCCTTCTTGTTTTTAGTATAGCATTGTTGATTATCGTACGACTTCAAGTAATCATAATTATGTTCGACCACCGGTACCATCTGTTAAATGGAATCGAACAACAACTATGGAAAGAGACGATCGCATGGAAAGTAAACCGGAACGTACAATGCGTTCGTCATCATTACAGCGACCTTCGAACTATTTACCGAACTATGATTGTATATAATAAACCTTTATTGTTTTTAATTTATTTTTATCATGATCAATAATTGTGTGATTGATCTCTTTATAAACTTGTGCTTGTTTCCTATGTGTGGAATGCCATTTTATATCCTAATATTAGTCAATCTTTTTATCTCAGAAGTGTATATTTTGCTTGGCTTTCTGGTTTTTTTTCTTCTTCTTTTTACAATAAGTTTGCTCGTAAGAAATACATACATATAAAAGGTATAATAGAATAGGAAAGTAAAATTTAATTAACTATCTGATAACTTTAGTCAAGTGATGGAAACCTTCTCAACGTGAATTTTGGCATTTGTGTTTGTTAATTTGTAATCTAATAAGAAGAAACAAATTCACTGGAATGAATTGACAGTGTCGATTAGATTTTAATTCATCGATTTATTAACTCTGAGATATCAACATGATGGACATACAAAGACAAACAGCTTGTGATAAAATGCTGACACATCGAAAGCAGCGTTATTAGCTATTGTTAAGAAAAAAAACGAAACAATTACGTAATGAATTTATGTGTTTTCGGAAGGGGTGTGAGTGAAGAGAAGACTAACATCCACACCCACACCCGCAATAAAAGCAGCCGGACAGGAAATATGAGTTTTATTATTAATGTTCTCAATGAAGCGCTAGGTCACCGAATGAAAGGAATACTAATTAACACAACTCGGACTTTCGTCTGAGTCGCTAAAAATGTTTTGAATATTGCAAGTCTTTGAATAGGTAATTTGTTTCGTTGGTCATTCGTTGCGTTGCGAGCAAAAAACGATGCTCATCAAGCAAAACATGATTGTGATCGCCAACGCTAGTGTCGATACAGTTGATGATGCAGACGACAGCGAGCTGGTTTGGACAAATGTTGCAATGCCGACAGCAGTATATTCTTGCTGAACAATAGATATACCATTGGTTGTTGCATTGCCGGCTGCATTCAACTGATAACCGCTGATGGTTTGTGCCATTGTACCGAGTACATACAAATAATCGGTACCAGCTAAATTGACCACCGTTGCTTCGAATGCACCAGTATTGTTAGGCAATGAGTAGTATTGAACAACGGTAACAGGATTCAAATTATTCCAATTCAAATTTAGCTCGACAATGCTTGTTGTTACTCCCGCCCGCCCGATGACATAATAATTACCAATTTTTGACGAATATGTTGACGAACACAAGCTGCCTGAAAGCGTCGAGTTAATCGATGTCAACTTACTGTTATATATAGCGCCGCCTGTATTGATTATTGATGAATAAAGCATTGTTAGGATACCACTCGCTCCTGGATCAGTAACCAATAAACCGTTCGTGTCCACCAATGTTATTGAGGATGGTTGTATAAGCTGTGTTGAGTTTACCTGAGTTGGAGTCAGTCCCAATACAGTGCTGTTAGAGCTTAACGGATAGAGAAAAACATTGCCTGGTTGTTGCGAAGAGTAGCCCTGATAAGCAACGATCAAGGCCATATTGTCAGCAGAAAATAGGATTTTACTCATTGTTCCACCAAAACTGTTAGGTGGAACGTTTTGTGTAGTGCTCTGTGTAACAATACGATCAAACCACGGTACGATAAATAAACCTGATGAATTATAGGTGAAACAACGAATTCCTGTACTATTGCCATCAGTCAAGACACATGCATACAGGTAATTGGCCGTCACCGACACAGGAAACAATCCATACACTGGTTTTACTGATAGTAATGTCAACTGTGTAGCATCCGATGTATTAATCATAAACATGGACAACGAATTCGAGCCCGCATTGACAACAAATAAATAATTTGAATAAACCGTCATGCTGCCTTGCGAAAACAATGGATCTGTGACTGTCGCATTCATACCAGTTCCATTCGTGTTCACTGTGTTTACATATGTCAATTGACCCGTCGCGTTGAGACGGTAGATAATAACATGATTCATGTTCAGTGCATTCGTCATAGTATAGACGGCACCAACGCCGCCCGCTGATGTCGGATACAATGTTTGAGCATCAATAGTTTTAGTTAGAAAAAGGAGAAAAATAACTAATAGTACACTAAACGCCATCTTAATCAAAAATGATAGTAATGACTACCAAAACGCAACTTTATATCAAGTTACGAAAGTAAAACAGAAAGGAAGAACGAAAAGAATGATCACAGCCCGATGGCAATATATAGAATTATACAGATGAATGACCATTTGTTCGGTGATTGTGATGTACAAAGGCAACATTTTTCTACCTTCGTAAGTGGTATGTTACAGAATATTGAAAGGAGTGTCATTGAATTTTTCTATGAGTGCTGACAACACACACAATAAGATACGAGTGCCTGAAGCACAACCGAATATCAGATCTATTGATAAGAGAAAGAAAAGTAACATGGATTTTTCTCTCACACTTTCTTATCCTGTTTTTCGTGAGCATTTCTATTTTACGTCGGTGCNGTTATGAAAAGAGAACTAAACAGCATGAATAATTCTGTATTGAGGGTGCTATTCTATAGATTTTAAATCATCCGATCATGCAAAAGGGAGAGCGTATACAGGACGTAAATCACGCATAGAAGGCCGTAGCTCTTCAGAAAAGAATAAGAGTGGTTCTTTAATGCTGCTTTATCAAATAACGATAACTTAATCATTTATCGTTCAAAAACTTGAAGGTGTGGGTGTGTTTAGAGCTAACCGTTACGCGTTTTGACTTTGCTTAGAGATCTCATCAGACCGCTTCGATTTCGTATTGATTCGAAATGAGCTTACGACGATAAATGAAGTTCTCAATCGGGAGCTTAGTTGGTCTGTTGAATGATTGACCATTCGATAGAAAACAGTTTTCTCAATCAGAGTTTTGTTGATTTTGATGAAGAAAGCTTTTCAGCGCAGCCGCGTTAGGGCTAAAATGTGGAACTCACATATTTTGGGTGACTTCGAAAACTTTGAAAGCATGTTCAGATATTTTAATTCATTTTTTTTAGTCTAATTATTCGTTTATTATTGGCATTATATTTAAGAATAGAAATTAAGCGTAATATTTTCATCGATTTAACAAAATAGCTCTATTGAATACACCTAATAAATATAATTGGTTATATTTAAATACTTTCAAAACGATTGAAGTTATAAGCATCATTTAATTCTGAGTAATTTAAAGGCTGGGGGGGGGCTGTTATAGGTTAATCCAAACCACNAAAAATCGCCTGAAAACGGTCTCAAAATGCACAAAAACTGCATCCAGAAACCAAAGTGCCTAGTTTCTCGTGATAATTTTGGTGTTCAGACATTCTAGAATGACTCATATGTCCCATGTACTTTCTGTAGTACACATAACTCTCGGATGAAATCCGAAGTTTCCACATTTATTTTATGTTACTAATGAAGAAGAAATAAATGAAATTCTAGATTCATATCGAACTCCAGTTTGACTTATTGATCATCAATGGTTTGTTCGATGTCATTGGGAGTTAAAACATGGCGAAGTCTTGACTTATTTTTATACTTTACCATACCACTAGTCGACGATCTTGTCTTCGTTCTGTCCAGATTCTCGTTTTTCTTGAACATCAGACAAGATTCTTTGTAATCATAATATTCAGGCAAGACTCTTCGCGAGAGGAAAGAAACAAGATTTTTGCCTTTTATTCAAGAAAAACACAATCTTGTCTGATTGATCAGATAAATAAGTATCAGGCAAGAACGGCAAGATATTCAAGATTTCCTGAAATTCAGACAAGAATCTTTTTTTTCTTTTCCTTTCAACGATTCTTATAATATCTTAAAGAAAAATATAACACGATGGCTTCTGTATATATACTTATAAATATGCAGAAGTTTGAACATTATATCTTTTTTTCTAGATGACGTGGACGAACTATAACAGATATATTTTTGAAATAGACAATTTTGTTCAAGTGTTTTTCGTTTATTTTTTTTATTTTTCTTAATTTTTTTGTACGCGTTATGAGCTAATTGTATATTTCCTTGCACATGTAATGTACTTTTCTTGTATGTTTTTTATTTGAAACAAAAATATAATAGAACCGAAAGGAGGCAACTGTATGGATGCCTAAATGAAATTCATTTGTATTAGAAGGATTTTGTCAAAATGGCAAGAATTACAAGAAAACAAGAATCATGTAAGAATTGCAAGAACACAAGAATCTTGTACAGAAGGAATGAGAAAAGAATCTTGTCTGATGTTCAAGAAAAACAAGAATCTGGACAGATCGAAGTCAAGATCGTCGACTAGTGACGTTTTCTCTGTTTACGCTCACATGTTTCATAGCTCTAATGCTTGTACTAAATTAACATGTCCTCATGAAAATGACTATTGGTCTTTTAATCGTGTAACCAAATTGATTCTACATCAATCGAAACTAAATGATTCGTTTCTATCTCGTATTTGCTTGCACAACATTCGGTATCTTGAAATGAGTTTACCTCTTTCTAATCAATTTTTATCCGTTTTTTCACGACTCGATCAATTGATTTCTCTCACTGTATCAAGTGACGCTTAGTAGGATCCAAAAAATTCGATTCAGAAAAATATTCAAGCAGAAACTTGAGCAAATCCTGGGTAGAATCATGAATCAAACTTTTTAGAATCCTTGAGGTTTATGGTTCTGAAAGATCTTTCAAGTTTTTCTCACGAAACAGACAAGACTACGTGGAATAAGTACTAACATATAAAGATTTTTTCTAAATGCTTATATTTTCTTATCAAGATTCTGATTAGAAATGTCATTGTCTTCTAAGGTTTGGAATGCATACTCTTGAAAAGCTCTGAACAACATCCTGGTCAAAACTTTGCAGGATTAATCAGTTTTTACTCTGGTCGACTTTGCTGTTTTTTACCAAGATCTTCTTGTGATGTGACTATCATTCATAGCAGAACCTCGACACGAAAATTTGATGTAGATCGTAACGAGTACCTAATAAAATCTTTCCCGATTTCTGTCTCATAATGTTCTTAGGATTCATCACAGGACATTGAGTAAACCCTGATAGTATACTGAATTCTCGACTGGCAAATACTATCTTAGCAGAAACTTAAAGAAATCCTTAACAGGATCTTGTTTTGCCTTAAAAAATTCTGAAAGCAGGAATTGTCAAAATTCGGAACAGGATCCTAAATAAGAAATAATGCGATCCTTAAAGGTCTTTTCAAGGATTTTGCAGGAATGAACAGTATTGAGGCGAGGATAAGGACAGAAGGCTCAAGAAGTACCGGGAAGTACCAAGAGGTACCGAGAAGTACCAAGAAGTACGAAGAAATACTAAGAAGTACTGAGAAGTACAGAAGTACGCTTTTCCCCCTTGGAATTATCACTTAGGAAGTCTCTTGAGGGTATAACGAACTCGAAGCTCTCCAGATGTCTTTGCAGTGACAATGAAGAGTTTCAAGAACTTTCACGAGTATTCGAAAGACTTTTCAGAATTGCATAAAACTTTTTATAATTTTTCAAGACTTTTTATGATTTCCTTATATATCGTGATATTTCTACCTTTCACTAACAGAAAATATCAAAAACAGCTACGATAATAAGATTACATAACACGACTATTCAGAAATAGATGACACTGGTTCTATAAATAGAACAGCACACACTAACATAGCTAGTTCATTCTAGTCGTACCACTTTTAGCAGTAATATGGATCGAATATTAACTAAAATCACAATAAAAGTTCAATCAGCAGTAGTTATGTGTTCAGTTCATCATCACTATAGTAGATCATTGCCAATACAATTGAAAATACTTTACACGCTTGATGTGTGAGTTATATGTGAGAATTTTAAACATCTTTGAAATTTATTTCAAAGAAAGATCCTATGAGATATTTCTATGAAGATCGAAAATAGTTCAAATCGTTCGAATTGACCTGAAATTATATTTATTCCACATCCACATTCAGAATAGACTCAGCCATAGGGAAACAAATATGGCAAAATACTCCATAATGAAAGTGTCCTATGTGTGTCTCGCTCAGAGCTTATAAAAGCATTCTATAACAGATAAGCAAGATAAACGAAAATCGGCTTTCTTCCGCATCATTTTAAACTGCCGTCTAACTATATAGCATTCGTTGATCGCGGACTGCTACACTCATATATACAGCTCGCTTATTAGGACATTGAACTCTTCTTTGAAAAAATTAAAATAACCTTATTAGACGTACTGCTCGAGACAAACATCTTTCCCAATTCATAACTAAAAGTGAAGTAAAAAATCTTAACTCACTTCACAATTAAGAATATAGACCGCAATGGGGATTCAACTTGCGCGTTTATCTACGTACTTTCACAAATAAAAAAGAATCATATATTCATTGCTACTTACGGCTAATTAATTAAGATTCAGCTAGAAAGGTCGTCGAAGCAACTAACCAAGTTCGCTTTTGTTCGATTTTTGTATGACCCTGTTGCGTTTTCGTTCACTAATATCAATCCGACCAGGATTTGCTTACTTCCATGTGTAACGATAAATAAGACTCTGTTGAGTTTATATCGTAATGACAAACTGGATAGAGGTGGAGTAGCTTACAGCCACTCACGACAATGACGTTTATTCGCTTCTTCACATATCCAGAGTGTCACAACTTCATACATAACACACGTATATATAGGAGAGAGACAGGAGATATATATATTAGAACAACGGAAAGAGAACAGAAAGAGAAGGAAGGAGAATCATCGAAGCGTGTCATCAATATCGGCACACCCTCCCACTCAGATCAGACGTGCTCCTGAGCGTTTTTACAATATCAAAAAGAAGGGAAAATGGAAAAGAGATATACGAAGAAAAGGAAAAGGAACGACACAAACACATAAAACAGATAATCAAATCGGGTGCAACCTTCACAGATAAACGGCATTATCATAATATACGAATTAACGATTTACGGCGAACGAACTTTTTAGAAGACTTTTTCTTCATTTTTAAGCACGTACAATATGCATTTCATTAATAGCGTACAAAGAACATGATACAACAGGAACGAGTTAGACAAAATAATATTTTCACTATTTTAATTAGCATACATCAATATTTTTCACAACACATAAAAAAATTTCACACTTAAGCTTGATAGAATTCTTCACAGACATGATAAATCACGCATTTTCGCATGTACTGGTCTCATTGAAATATCATTCATATAGGACATAAAAAAATGATAACATAGCTCTTAGAAACAATTAAACAATCAATCAGTTACTTAACGAATTCGAATACATTTTTCGGCAGAAATTAGAAAAGAACAATTCAGTAATTCATAACGTACAGAAAATATAATCTAGTGCATAAACGATACCTAGAACGTTTTCTTTTCCTAACTTTATAGTTAGATTAGTTTTACATTTCACAAATAGCAAAAGAAAAAATATAGTGTCTCAGCACTAAACGACGAATAACAGACGATAACCTATCGGAGAAAAATTTAGTCACACATTAATTCTTTATAAAAAAA
>OENM01000021.1:166612-215632 GCA_900239745.1 Rotaria magnacalcarata
CTGTAGTACGTTCACTGATGTTCTGTAACACTGCCGTTTGTGTCGTACTGCAACAACATCAATACCACAGTTCGTTGACAGCGCCATGTCTTTCAACTCTTGGTCTCTCACTCAGTCATTATTTCTCTCATTATTTATTACCGTCCGTTGCTATTGAATTAAAGTTTTGAATGATGGTTCATGATGTTGAGTTATTGTTGATTTTGACGCAAATCGATTGTGTTGAGAATTTGCCAGGATTCGACAGTCAGGGTCCAGATGTAATGACCGAGGTCTGCCAGAGTCGCCATGTAACGATAAATAAGACTCTGTTTGATTTATATCGTTAGGACAAACTGGATAGAGGTGAGTAGCTTACAGCCACTCACGACAATGACGTTTATTCGCTTCTTCACATATCCAGAGTGTCACAACTTCATACATAACACACGTATATATAGGAGAGAGACAGGAGAGATATATATTAGAACAACGGAAAGAGAACAGAAAGAGAAGGAAGGAGAATCATCGAAGCGTGTCATCAATATCGGCACACCATGTGTTCGCTACTCAATTACCGATTTGTTTTGCAGAAAGTTCTCTATATAAGCAACTTCACTCTAGATAGAAAACTTATATATTTTCATGCAGATTTTCATCAACATTATTGCCACTCATCTTTTCACTAGGTACCACTCTCGCTACATGATCATCAGCATTGTTTCTGACTAATTAAACGATAATTAGGGTATTTGAAAGTCTCACTTATTAAGATTAAAAAAAGATCTCTTAAGATGTCAACTTAGTAAAATCTTGTCTAACACAACTATTTCATGCTTAAGTGTTGTAAATCCGTTAAAGACAATGTGACGCAGATAAATTCAACTGATTCTTTGTGCTGACCATCAATTCACCATTGTATTTTATACTAAAAGATACATATATCCTACCCGATTCAACATCTGAACTTTACAACTTTTTCATCCTAATTTTCGTTCTCCACTATTTATTCAGCAGAAAAAGTAGTCTCAATTCATCAATTGCAATATTGTATACCTATCAAATACACTTTGACCAGGTATTGCAAAGCATAATCACTAACACTTCAACGGTAGAGCCATTGAAAGCTCTCCCTCGCATAACAACTCGCTGGTGAGATATATAACGATCTGATTCAAACCGTTTGAATCGAAATGTCTGAAAAAACTCCAAGTCAATATCTCCAATTTGAAGGGTGTGGATGTGGTTATTCTATGATAAAGAGACTACACCCACACCCACGAAACCTTTAAAAGAAATTGTATTTTTGATATTATTATATCCGTTAAAGTATAATCATCAAAGAATATATACACGAAGAAAATGTTGTTTAAACGATATGTTTTTGCCTTGTTAATATTGTATTTTTATTTATTTCCAGTCATTATACCGACAGTAATAAATTGAGTGAAATTGTCTTTCACAAGTACTATAGTAATTTCGAATTACGCCATCGTTGATACTAGCCTTGAGCAAGATACTTTCCTCTAGAATGAAGGTATTTATTGGTAAGTGTGAGTAATGAAAAGTACACATGGCTTTTTTTTCTGTAGACCAGAGCGTACTATATAGACTGATAATTCGTTGCTTTCTTTTTTTCTCTTCCAGTAGAAATATTTTTCTACACTGATAGCTGTAAGGTAAGGCAAGAACGAGATAAAAAAACCTCATTGCGATAGAGTGGATAAATGATGTGAAGAAGAATATTTTATTTCAGATGTCGACAAGGTCACCGAATCCAAATCCTTTGCTGAACGCCAACAAGTGCTCACGTCTATTTCAAGGGTACGTATTTTTGTTAGTTTGTCGACTGATCTCAAGATAAAATCTATCTATAGATGGGTTTCTCCTTTGATTTCAAAATGTCGTAAACAGGGTACACTTGATATATCTGATCTTTACGAACCAACTCCTGATTGTGAATCAGCAACAATGACACATAAACTTGAAACACAGTGGTTTGCTGAAATGAGACGAAATCCGGACAATCCGAGTTTGATTCGAGCTACAATATGTACTATGAGATGGGAACCGTTGCTCATCGGTCTCATTCTAATTCCCTATGTAAGTCAAAGATTCTAATCGATCATTCTCATAAGTTTTATACAATCAATAGGAATTTTTCAATATTCTTCAACCAATTTTACTTACATTCCTAATGAAATTTTTCGAACCATGCTCGACAATGCCAACCTGGCATGCTTGGCTTTTAGTCACAGCTATAGTTCTTATATCATTTTTTGCTAGTATTCTGTTCAATTATGTAAGTGTTATTTTATTATTAAGCACTGCTAATATAATCGTTTAGGAAGTTTACTTAATCAACACGTTTGCTCTGAAAATGCGTCTTGCCTACAGTGGTCTTATCTTTCGAAAAGTTCGTGTCATAACCTGGAGAAAAAAAACATTCATTTAAATTTGAAAATTTGAATTATTAGTTACTGCGTTTGTCAAGTCATGCATTTCATAGTATCAGTTCAGGTGAAATTACCAATCTATTGTCGAATGATGCTACTAAAATTGAAATGACACTCTTACTCATCAATTATTTATGGGTAAGTTTATCATTTTGGCATCCAACACGTAAACCTGATACACGAGTGATTTATTTCTTCTGCTATAACCTAAGAGTTTTCCCAAAAACATGATGATAATTTGAGTTGAAAATTAGCTAGTCAATGGGTGTATTAGTGTGTCCTGTAAGAACTTGACACAGTTGCAGACATCATTAACATTCTTTTAAGAATATAAATCTAATCGATTCTTTATTGAATTATATTAAGGATTTAAAAAGAGCATTCCAATACCGTAAATCAATAGGAAATTTTCTTTGATAGCTTTCTCCACTTCAAGTCTTGATTATGATCTTGCTATTCTGGTATTATGTCAAACAAATAGCTTTCGTTGGGATTGGGTATACATTTCTACTTATGCTCGTTCAATCGATCTTTAGTCGTTTTCTACTTCATTTTCGGTTTGTGCTATTCTTGTTACGGAATGACTTTCTTTCTCATCAGTTATATTTATCGTAGGAATAACATTTTATTAGTAACGGATCAACGTATAAAGATTATGTCGGAAATAATTAAATCAATGCGTATCGTTAAAATGTACTGTTGGGAAATGGCATTCGATAAGAAAGTTCGTCATGTAAGAAGGTAAAATCTCACTTATTTATTCTAGCCAATCGTTTTTCAAGCCGACTTCGCTTTCAGACGTGAAATTACTCAATATATGTGCACTTTAACGTTTGATTCTATTCAAATGCTATTTGTGTATACCTACACGGATGTGACATTTCTAATGATGTATGGAGCGATGTGGTGGTTCAATATTCGTTTCGATACACGCTTTTTTGCAATTGCATCCTGCTTGCTGGTACATCTGAGATTAGCTGTTGTCCATTTTTTTAGTGCTGCTGTCAAAGATTTTGTTCATTATATAGCTGCTCAACGACGGATACAGGTCAGTTTTGTTGCTGTAGTAAATTTATCAATCAACTACAAACATAATATTTATGATAGGCATTCCTTTTATTTGATGAATCCGAACGAGATAATCGACTATTATCTCGATCACATTCAGAACTTGCAAATAAAGAAACCAACAATGAATCATCAATGTCGAAAACTATTCAAACACAATCGCCAACAGTTTTCTGCAATTTGGAACGAGCTCAATGGGAAAAGGTATATGCTCGAGAAAGAGAAAACAACACAGTTGATAGTTTTTCGCTTTGAAAATGTATTGAATGATTTTTACAGAAGAACTTTTCTCATCTCACAAACTCACAATCAAATGTGATAGAACAAATCAAATACTAAAGCTTTGATGTCGACTCTATTAGATGTGTTCTAAATCTCATCGAGAATAATTTTCTTTTAAATCGAGCTATCTGCTATATAGTACAAATAATATTAAATTGATATCTTGTTAGAATGGATCATTTTGTCTTAAAAATATTGTATTCGATGCCGAGCCAGGCGATTTGATCTGTATCATTGGACCAGTTGGTGCCGGAAAAGTTTGTTTGTTCTTCATAAAAAAAAAGAAAAACAACTGATGTTCATTCATTTTAGAGTTCTCTTTTGCAAACACTTACGGGTGAAATTGCGATTTTCGACGGAAAAGTTCGAATGCATGGTTCATTCTGCTACGTACCACAAGAATCATGTAAGTCCTATGAACTATTATAAGAAGAAAAAAAAGTTTCTCTTTGATTGTATCAGGGATATTTTCTTCAACTATTAAAAACAATATTCTCTTCGGTAAACCTTACGACCGTACTTTATTTCAAGATGTTGCTAAAGCAACTGCACTAGATACAGTAAGTGCAATCCAATATATCTGACAAGTATACATTTATCATGAATAGGATTTTGTTCAATTACCTGACAAGGAAAATACTCTGGTCGGTGATCAAGGTGTCATGTTGTCTGGAGTAAGTAACATTTTATATTTGATTGAAGAATGAAATGAATGACGACTACTACTACTAATCGTGTAGGGTCAAAAAGCACGTGTGAATATGGCTCGAGCACTTTATCGTAATGCCGATATCTATCTACTCGATGATCCTTTATCCGCTGTCGATGTCAAAGTCGCTAAACATCTTTTTACAAGGTAAATCAATTTCAAATGTCACTGAAATCTATCAACCTATCTTCTTTGACAGATCAATCAAAAGTTATCTTGCTGATAAGATATGTATATTGGTCACACATCAAATTCAATTTTTGCAAGATGCAACGAAAATTATTGTTCTTAATGATGTATGAGTTGTGACTGTTCAAAGTTTTTTTTTAAGTTTTCAAATATTGTTTTAGGGTGAAATGGTACAATATGGTACTTTCACTGATTTACTTACTTCATCATCATCGTTCGCTCGTTTATTCGATGATATTCATCAATTCGAACAACAAAATTCTATTGAATTCAATCAACAACTATCGATTATTAGTTCGACGGATTCGGATATTGATGGGGAAACATTGGCTCTATCAAAAAATGTTGAGACGAAACAAAAGGGCAAAGTCAAATGGCACGTATACGTTGAGTATTTGAAAGCTGGTTTTGGTATTATTTTTGGGATATTCGTTATTTTTATTCTATCATTTGTACGAGAAGCGGTATCAATGTTTAGTACTTGGTGGTTAGCAAAGTGGAGTGATGAAGAAACTTATCGATATCGAGATTTGAATAATTGTACTAGTATTACATCTAATCATAATAATCATACAGTATGGTTGATGACTAATACAGAATGGAATAATCATCGAAATCAACGATTCTATGTCTATTGTGGTCTGTACTCAAATAAAGAATCGAAATTCCTCAATATTTCAAATTAATTTCTAGTAATCGTGCTAATTCTTGTGATTTTCACTCTACTTCGTGGAATTTTAAGTGAATTCATGTTTCTAAATGCGGGTCGAATACTTCATAACAAGTAAATATCTAAGTAAAATTTTAGGTTTTATTTTATTAATTTTATATATCTAAATAGAATGTTTCGACGATTGATCCGATGTCCGATTGCATTCTTCGATACAAATCCTGTCGGTTAGGGAATTTGAAATAATACTTACGCAATTTATGCTTTTTACATAATCATGATCCTGTCGCTCATATTGATCAGCATGGCCAATGAAGAAAATATAATATATTCTAATTCGACTTCTACAACTTTGCGAAAACTTGCTAAACATTTTTTACCATATCAGAAAATAGTATTTTGTTTTTATATAAATGTATATTGGATGTTTTAGGACGAATATTGAATCGTTTCACTAAAGATGTAGCTACTATGGACGATGAACTACCGATTGATGTATATGATTTTCTCTGCGTAAATTTCCTCAATTTTATTCGTTTCTATTAGTGTGTTGTTTAGTGTTGCTCTCTAGTTTTATCCACAGTTGCTCTAGTTGGTGTACTCAATCCATGGTCATTCATACCGGCACTCATAGCATTGTTCGGTCTACTTTTTGTACGTCATCTTTTTGCACCATTTTCTCGCGATCTGCGACGACTTGAAAGTATTTCACGCAGTCCAGTGTATTCGTATTTGGAATCAACTATGCACGGTCTTAAAGTAATTCGATCCTATCATGCAGAACAAATGTGTTCAAACGAATTTTTCTCCCATCTCGACGAAAATACACGAGCAAACTATCTCATAAATGCTGCTAGTTGTTGGGCTGCACTGCGCTTCGATTGGATTAGTCTTCTTTTTATTAGTTTAGTGACAATACTCTCGATGATTTTACGCATCACTGGATATCGATATTTTTCAACGGCTGATATTGCTATGACACTCTCGTCTAGTCTCGGTTTAATGGGACTTTTACAATGGACAATTAGGTAATAACTTGAAGAAAAGAGTTACATATAATTTCGATCCCATATTATCATAGATTTTCGGTCGATTTGGAAACAAGAATGACATCGGTAGAACGTGTACTCGAATACTGTTCTCTCGAACAAGAACCTCCAGCTCAAGTTTCACCAAATCGTCGACCCCCACCTACTTGGCCATCTCAAGGTCGTATTATCTTCGACAATATTTGCATGTCTCACTCATCTGATAATCAATCGTCACTTGTTCTACATCATGTCTCGATGATCATTCAAGCTGGTGAAAAAGTAGGCATTGTCGGAAGAACAGGTGCTGGAAAAAGTTCTCTAATTCAAACATTATTTCGCATGGGAACACTAGTTGGCGGTCAAATAAAAATTGACAATATTGATATTGCTTCAATCGGCTTAGATGATCTTCGACGTCGTATTTCAATTATTCCACAAGATCCCATACTTTTTACTGGTACTATGAGAAGTAATCTTGATCCGTTCAATGATTATTCCGATGCTGAAATTTGGTATGCACTTGAACAAGTAGCTATAATAGTTTTGATTTAGTTATTTATGATATTGAACTTATTTTAAGGTACAATTAAAAACGTTAGTTGCCGATGAAATGCCGATTGGACTTCATTCTATCGTGAGTGAAGGTGGTTCGAATTTGAGTGTTGGTCAAAAACAACTCGTATGCTTGGCAAGAGCTATCTTAAAAATGAGTAAAATTCTTGTGATTGACGAAGCTACTGCCAATGTTGATAATGCGTAAGTGAATAAATTCTTCAGGAAAATTATTTACTAATGAAACACCATGTCTATATTTAGCACCGATGAATTGATACAACGAGCAATTCGTGAAAAATTCAAATATTGTACAGTTCTTACTGTAGCTCATCGTCTACGAACAGTAATCGATAGCGATCGTATTCTAGTAGGATGATTCAAATTGAATATATATATATATATATCCATTTTAATAATAACTTTGTTGCAGGTACTTGGTAATGGAACAGTACTAGAATTCGATGCACCCTCAAGTCTTCTCTCAAATCCTACTTCTCATTTCACTTCACTTGTCGAACAAGCCGGTGATGCCGAGGCTGCGTATCTTCGAACCTTGGCACATAAGAATTCAACAAAAGAGAAACATGATCTGAACGAAGAAATAAGACAAGATACTAAAGAAACTGATCTTCTTTTAACATAGTTTTTCTCTATCTAAATATCATCACATCTAACATAGAAAATTCTTCGTCTGCTTTAGTTTATAAATATTATTTGAATATATTATCTACCGGAGATATTGATTGGATCAAAACTACACTGTTAAATTTCTGTTAAAATACGATCTTTTAGTTAAATCACATTCTTCATAAAAGAAGAATCCGATGTCATCTACAAGTGATCATATTATTTTTCTTGTATTTGACAATAAAATTATCTGTACAGTAGATCATTTCGCGTTCGATACTAAAACTTCATATTTTATTTTTGCAATAGTGAGCATTTCTATTTAAACAAACGAGAAGAACTCATTCGGATATTTCAATCCATTCGAATGGCTCGCAATGGGTTTTTTCCTCTCGACCAAAAGTCTCCAAATCGTAACAGAGTATTTACATTTACAAAATAAATAATTGCCCGGATTGTAATAAATAAAAATGTAGGGTGTGAGTTTGGGTCTGAGTGTGCTGTTGGCGTTCTTGTGCTCAACCAGAACATCCGAATTCACCCACACCCACCCTTTCGTCGCTCACCATTGTTCATGTTTGATTGTATAATTGCATGTGATTTCATCGTTGCACTACCATATTATCCTTTTTATGAAAGATTTTGTGTTGTCTCTTTATTGCTAGGCACCGCTTTCCAATGTTGTATACCTATGTCTAAACCGATATACAGATATTCTATAGAACGTTTTTCTGTTTGTGTATTCGTATATTTGTACGTGACAAGAGAATTATGTTTATGTTGCTATAATTAAAAAACATCTAGTTATAGGCTTAGGAATTTTCGATTCTCGAGTAAACCTAGCAAAATGGATAGATGATATTTTCCGAAGAAGTTTTGCATCTGATCTTGTACGATCATGTAAGATTCGTATTGTATAACTTGGGTGTGGGTGTGTCCTGAGCGGATACAACAAATATCGACATCCACCTCACACTCACACCCGGCGGACATTTTGTCTTAAACGGCGAAAAAAAGTGACCATAATCAAGAATTAGCCGCGTTCCAGATTTATTCGCTTATATCTCTTCTTTTTCTCTATTATGTAAATAAATATTTTCATGTATAATATGATGTTTTACTCATTTACCTCATCATTTATTTACTTTTTCTCATTGACAAGACGAAAAAATTTAATCTCAAATTTATTTGTATAACATCTAAAACCAAAAACTCTTAATACAACTAACCTCTTTCTTGATATCTTTAGTCGACGAAAATTGATTGTATACCTTTCATCCACAGAGTGAAAAATTTAATTTCCAAGCATATTTATAAAATCAACAAAAATAACTCGAGTTAATTTTCAAGTTCTAATTTCAAATATCCATAAGTAAGTTACTAATATATATTGAAATTTTCGAAGAGAATAAGAAAGAGTTTATTGCAAAAATTGTGTTTAGTTTAAACCCATGCGTTAATAATATACTAATTAAAGAGTAGGAATACATCTGAATGACAGAAATAATTATTTCCTTGAGAAAGGTATTTTTCTCATTGTCACACTGTTTTTGTCATTCTTTATTCTTTTAGATCAAAGATGAATACTAATATCTCTTTTATTAAAAATAGGCATAGAAGAAGAGTAATAAATATAATGGATTTCTTTTTTCGGATAGTTTTTAAGTTGTTCAATTTCGCAAGCTAGACAACAGTTGATAAATCAAGCATAATTATAATAATCTACAAAAATCTAATATAGATACGTGTTATCTAGTAACATTTTGGACAATGATCTGTATACATTATTATTCAAATTATGATTTTTCCAAAATCATATTCGGCAATTGTCTTAAAAGAATATCAATTCAAAGCTTAGTTTTGCTTTGAATTTATTCGAATTTGTAAAATCGACTCAAGATTCTCCTATGATATCCAAGTTCACACCGAAGCGAGTTTATGAAGCTAAACACAATAGAATAGTTATTGCATGAAAAAGAAAGAATGAGAGACCATCGAATCAGAATGAGTGTAATAGAAAAATAGTTTTTGTCATAAGATTCATTTTTGACTACTGAATTGTCGAAGTTATTTATTAGCTCGAACATACATGAATATGAAGTATTTTTATGCCATAAAATATACTTTCACAATTAGAACAAGTGAAGTGAATGAAACAAATATTTACATTAAGAGACAGTGATTTATCCATTAAAACGAGGCATGTTCAGATTCCGAAAAAAAGCAATAACAGATATTTTCATTATCTTCAAAACCACATAAAGTCAAAGAAAAATATTTTCGAAGATTTTGAACCGCACAGATATTTTGGACATTATCGAATTTTTTGTAATAGCAGAATTTCGGAGATATCAGGTCCAAAATTTCCAAATTATTCGTAATTTCCTTTTTTGGTAATCTGAACACTGCTGTGTAGAAAACCAATCGTATTTCAATTGACTTACAATGCTAATTTAGAGTCTCTGTATATTGACCTGTATAGCATGTGATTGACAAGACTCGATGTGTTTTGAACTATTAATCAATGTTTGCACCTGTAAATACAGAAAATTACTCGAATCAAAATATATGTTCTTGAGAAAGAAATGTGCAAATAGCCTGAACAGAACAAAACTTTGTATAAGATAAGTGAATTTAGCATTAGCGACTTTCATGGAATGACGCTAGATGTCAGGTTATTCTATTGCATTGGCTTATTCTAACGACTAATTGATGATAAAATCAACAAATCAGAGTAAACATTCGCTTATAGCTGAGCCGACATTTCTGTTCTCCATGACCATGAAAAAGTTATTAACGATATAAGAATTGCATTATAGTGCTTAAATCTAAGTTAATTTTTTAGATGAAAACCATGATCTAGTAGTGAGAGAAAAAAACAGAAATGGCTTCGCCTAATAAAGGATTTTCATCTCAGAAATCGCTTGAAATAAAGACAAAATCAATTGAAACAACACTTGTACCACTTGTTACACAAATTTCAACCTTAGTTCATTTCAAAGAAAAACCTCGATGCTCATCAGCAACCAATGAAAAAACTCTCTATGCTATCAATCGTGTTGGAGAAGTAGTCAATACGGCTGTTGAACGTTTTGTTTCAGTTGGTAAGTTAAAAGAAAAATATTTAAAAGACTGGAATCATACATAGAGAATCTAACGTAATTTGTAGTTTAAATTTTAAACACAATTTTTTCTTTGTTTAGGAGAATCGATTGGCAATGAAAATCCTGAAATAAAATCTGATTTAATTGATGGATGTCGTGAAGCTCGATCGGCTGGTAAATCAATTCTTTTTTTCTCGACTCTTTTTCTAACTCGTCACTCATAGGTGGAGCAATCAAACGAATAACTTGTGTTGAGCATGATAGTTCTGGCAAACCAATTTGTGTAACTGATCGACAAAGCATGGTACAAGCAGCTCGAGGCCTACTTACAGCAGTGACACGTGTTTTACTTCTTGCCGATATAGTTATTGTTAAGCAAATCATTTCTGTTAAGAAAAAAGTAAAGAATTTTCTTAGAAGTAAAACTCTATTGCTACTTTTCTATCAAAGGTAACGTCAACATTAAATCGTCTTGAAGGTGTAACCTCATTTCCTGAATTTGTTAAATTATTTGGAGTCTACGGTACACAAATGATTGATTTAGCACATCTTACTGGGGATCGACAGAATGTAAGTAATAGAAATTCTATCAATAGGAATCTAGATTCTTTTTTCTTGAAATATCTTTAGGATCTAAAAGATGAACGTCGACGGTCTCAACTTTCAGCATCACGAACAATTTTAGAAAAATCTACAATGCTGATATTAACATCATCTAAAGTAAATAATGAAACAAGTTTTTGCTTGATAGTGACAGAAAATGTAATTATGAATAATACATGTTGTTATTTTAGGCATATCTTCGTCATAATGAATGTTTACATGCACGTAAATGCCGTGACCTTGTCTATGGTCAAGTTCGACGTGCTCTTGATATGGTTCAATTGATTGTGTATGACTCAGGTTCAACATCATTAAATGATACGTCAACGCTCACACTTCTTCTTGCTAAGAATGAAATTAATTTCGTTAAATCTTTAAGACAATTCGAAGTAATATTTTTTTCTGAAATTTCAAATTCAATCGCAAATACTTCTTTTCTTCTAGTATGCGATCGAAATGTTAAATGTTTCATCGACATCAACAACAAAAGAACAACTTGAACAATTATACAATACGACAATTGACAATAGTCAAGATTTTACTGATTCAATTTATATTAGCATTGAACAGCGTGAAAAAGTTCTTCAATATCATAAAAAATTACAAGAACAACTTGCAGATATCATCAAACTTATGTTCGATGTTCGTTTTGTTTTCGCTGAAATTGCGACGATAGAAATCCTAACTATTTATTTCTAGGCACAAAATGATGCATTTACTACAGCTATTCAAACAATTCAGGAAACTGCACGAGAATTTCGACAACAAGTAACGACTTTTTCCTCCTGAAAGAATTTTCAATTTAGATCATATGTTTTATTCTTAAGCTTGAACAAATGGCAATCTTTCGTGCATCGGAATTTTTTCGTACACACGATGAAAATGTTTTACTCAATGAATTAAAATCATATTCATTATCGAATAGAACGGATTTATTACAAGAATCTATCGATCGGTTTCATGAACAAGCTGAAATCGCTATTGAAGTTTGTTAGAATAATTCAAATTTAGAAACTATATTTTTCTATTTATAGTTGAGCAAACTGTTAAGACATATTAGTTCATGTGATCAACTGCAAGTATCAAGCGAATATCATGACATGATTTTTCAGAATCTATCTAATATGGTATGTTGAATATGAGCACAAGAAATAAACTAATAGAAAACTTAAGTTTGCTTGCTTTAATAGCATTAGTAAGCGTTTGTTTATTCATTTGTCATAGAAATAAGTACATTCTTCTTTGCAATAGAAGACCTTCTCAGTGAAAAGTTTATGTAGAGTATTTATATTAAAACATACCTCATTTTTATGATTTCTCAAACGTCATTTGTCACAGTTAGATTAAATCCATAGATACTAAAGTCGAACGGCTTTGTTCCTATCACAGAATTTCATAGTAACAGAAATTATTCTTGCCTTGTATTTAATTTAGATTGTATCATCATCTCAATCACTTGCAGCACATCCAAATAGTCGAGTAGGAAAAGAAAATTTAGATGCTCTGTGTCGCTGTTGGGAAGAACAAATCAATGAGTTTTCAATTCTGGTTAAAGAAATTCAAGATTTTATTGAAGGTCGACGAGAAAAAACTGTTTATTTATCATTGCCAAGACCTGGCAAACATGGAACAACATCAAAATGTATGATTGTAGTTGTGTTTTTTTTTTGTTTGAAAATTATTTTCTTTAGCTGGTTTTAAACCAACAAAACTCGATTCTGATGAACAAGCTAAAATAGCTAAAGTCGGCCTTGAAATGAAATTAGTTACATCGGAAATGGATGCGGAAGCTGAAAAATGGGACGAACCACAAAATGAAATAGCCAAAGTTTGTTAATTTGTCTTCGAGAAATCAATTAATTTCATTTTGCTTTTGTATAAACATTATTAGCGTGCGAAAAACATGTCGTCGATGACATTTTCAATGTATTTATTTACGCGAGGCGAAGGAACATTACGTACAACTCAAGATTTATTTACGCAAGCGTATTATTTCGTTGAAGAAGGTTCTCGTTTAGCTTCGATTGTTCGAGAATTTGTCAATCAAGTAATTAATAAACATGAAGATTCTTTTTTCTGTATATAAAAATTTGAAATTAATTTCAGATACCAAATAAAACTATACGACAAGAAATTCTAATACAATTAGATCAAATACCATTAATGTGTCATCAATTAAAATTAAAATTAAAAAATCCTGTCCTAGGAAAAAGTTCAACATTTTCAAAAGTAAACCTTAATTCAGTATGAAATTTTGTTCTCATTGAAATATTGATTTAGGTTGACGCGGTCATATCGGAAACTAGAGATTTGATGAATGCAGTCACACGTTTATGCACTACTGTTTTTGCTTGTCAGTCAAAGGTAATTTCATAATTAATTGTCTCAAAGTTTACAACTATTCTATCACACATTAGATGATGTTAGAATTTTGACTTTCGTATAAACAGACAAAATCTGTCTAAATATTTACACTGAGTTAAGAGTTAATTCCTATTGATTGAACGTGTAGTGTCTTTGTAAAGCCATTCGCATACAAGATTCAACTCATAGAGAAAGAAAACAGTGGATTTGAAAGTATTCTACCTGGAGTTTTACATCGTTCATTCGAGCTATGTGTTATATGACTCGTTTCTTCAAGTCTCAGTTTTTACAAAATAATGATATTTTAGTATAAAACAATTGATTCACGTTCAACTCCACCATCAAACAACATAGCCTATTCTCGGCCTCCATTGTCATCATCAAAACGATCGTTACTCTATCGTACAACATCGATTGAACGAGATGATCATATAGAAACAGCAGCTGAACGTTCGTTACGATCATCATCTTTGCAACGCCCGTCAAGTTATTTACCAGCACTAGACCATATTTAATTTATTTGTTTGTTTTTATTTCTTTTATCGGGATTCTTATTATTTATAATACCTTTGTTGTGTGTGTTACATTGATTTCTATACTAATATTAGTCACTTTTATCATCTCACAAATGTACATCGATATTTTGTAGATTTGTTTCTTTTTCTTTTGTGTATAGGGTGTTTTCTTTTGTTTTTGCCTTGTTGTTCTCGAAAACAGTTTGTATGTTACAGAATACGTAAAAACAATGACAATATAGAATAGAAGATATTGATAAATTATTTTCCCATTTTGCCTTCGTACTAAAATGAAAGAAAATGTAAAACATAGAATGAACTTGAAGTTGTATTACTTTTTTAATAATCCATTGAAAATCTTGATAAAGTTTTCGGACTAGTTCATTGATACGTTGCGAATCTACTTCATCGACGTGTGCACGAAAATTCTAGAATAGAGATATTGACGAGCCCAAAATTAACGAATTTTGAAACAAAATACGTACACCTTTCACATAATTGCGATAATAGGGTTGACTTTCAACAGGTAACTTTGGAATTTCACGTAATAAATATTTATAGAGTTGAATAGGTGTTTGCGGTATTGCTTTCATTATTTATTATGTAAATATTGTAAATATATAGTAGCAGAACATCTTCGAGCGCTACGTGCGATGCTGGATGAACAAATGATGATTGGTGTTTTGGACGGTGCCTATCGGAATAGAATCAACTAATCTTTTTCTTTCAATGAGTAACACCGCTTATAGTAACTACTTGAAGTCGAATAGCTAGCTCATATTTACAATTTGGAAAGAAAACAATAATCTGTCGTGCATTTCACCCGAAAAAAAATACCTAGTGGGGAAGCTCGACAGGATAAAACAATCCACTTAGCTTATTCTTTTTACGACGAATTAAGAATTACTCTTTCTTAGATATGTATTGAAATTTCAGGTGAAACGACGAAGGTTTTTTTTCTATACATCGAATTGAATTCCTGATCTTCAGGCAATTGCATGAATAGTATTTACTTCGATTGAATTGTGTTTATTCAATTCGAAAGAAACCTGTTAAAGTAAAATAATCCGGAGAAGTGTGAGTGAAAAATATTCAAATAAATGTGTAAAATTGATGTTATTTTTACATTTATTTATTATTTTATTTATCAGTCTATATTTAGTGTGAATATTGATCGCTACAGCACTCGTTTTTTTCTGTCTAGGATGAAGTACTAACTAATAGGTACATTTTTTTCTCACAATTTTATTGAAAATCTCAATGAAAGCGATCATTTGAGATACAAACGATTAAAAACGCACGATCAATCTTTCAAGTGAAATGCAAATATGGAGTATTCTAAAGTTCTAAAAGAAACAAACACAGCTTCAGACATTTTTCAGTCTTGACTTGTTCAAGATCTTCCATAAGACAAGTAATAATATAGCAAATCACTCAGATGAATACGAAAACTGAAGCAAATATCTTACCTGATCATCATGAAATATGAAGTCTCCTCTATATACTTGAATGAGAATGGAACAAATATCCATTCTGTTAATTGCCAAGGATATGCAAAATTCTGCAAGCTATAGTTCGCATATAAATCAAGTACTGTTACTTTTTCATAGACTTGTCCCATTTTCTAAGTCTATGCCATTCAATCATCATGTAATATAGTCTTATTGTTTACACAAATCAGCAAATCTTTGATTAGTTTAACTTTTTTCTGTTGTTGGTATCAACAAATGCAACATTCGGAATCTAAGCTGACTTTACCGTAACAACTCGTATTATTAAGTTAATCATAATTAGATATTATCAAATAAGAAGCAATTATCTTCCAATCAACCTTAGTCAATGCTTATTTAAACAGTCCATATTGATTAATTTCTTGCTTACAAGATTTCATTTGTTTAGCAAATAGCACCCAACAAAAACAAGAAAATAATTATCTTCATGAAAGAATCAGACATTCTTTATGATAAATATGATTTCTTTTAAGTAACAAAAGAAAGAAAATGATTAATGTCTATTGCCTTCAAATAAATTTCCCGTCTATTTGTTTCTATATGAATGTGTATCAATAGAAGTTGATCAGATATCTCGGCTTCGTGTAATTGTTGCATACTGACACGCAGGAACAAATGTTCATTAAAGTATTGAAATACAAGGCTACAAATAAAACATAGCTTGACAGAATGAATGTCTCAATGTTACAACATGCGCAATTATCAGTACTTTGTATCCCACCGGACTATGTATCAATTGCTTATTTTCATCACTTTTGAATAGTTATCTTCAAACATTAATGATTTTTTTCTTTCGTATATCCATCCGTATAACTACAACAATGTTTTTTTCTTCTTGTTATGTTCAATGACTGATTCTATAGCAGTTAATTGTTATATAAATTTGATATCAATTTTGAGTATATTAAGAAGGCAATCTTATCCTAGTTTTTTTTCTTCTTTTACATAAACTAACACAGGCTTGTTGATATTGAATGATAATACGAATGAATATTATGGTTCTGATAAGACAACGTAGTGATCTCACTAGGGCGTCCAACTTGTCTGTCACCTTCATTTTTACTTAAACAAACATATATTTTCAGTTGGATCTTTCATTTCTGATACTATCTTGTGTAATTATATTTATGTAAGTATTTTCGTTTAATTATTGTCACCTCCTCTTTCGCTCTATTCTATTGGTAACCTTGATACTCCTGCTATGGTAGTAAAAGCATGTCAAGATTATCGACATCTAAATTATTAATTGATGAATATGAAGAGAAAAGAAAAGAATAGGGAATCATGCTAAAATTGGATATTACAGACTATAAGGTGTTGAAAGCATGAAGGCTAAATATTTAATCGATATTATGTAAAGAAATAATATAAAGGATTGCACACATGCGAACTTGATCAATCACAAGTATGTGGACCTAGAAAAAAAAATGTAACATTTATCAATTAAGTTTTTTCTCTTTCTATCTTCTCATAGACAAAAATAAAGTGCAAGAGATTTAGCCACTTATTCATTATTCATGGTTAGTATGACAGGAGTGTAACAGGGGCGATTCTCAATATGGTTAAGGCCTTTTTTTGCTCGAAGATTTAGACAACATTTTATTGATAGACACTCCACATCTGATCTTCATCGACACTCGCAATGTCTCGGAATAATCTAACGACATTTTGGATATGATATGCTTTTATTTTTCGACATCAGTCCGTCAGTTATTTATTCTTGTACGACGTTACATGAATAAAAGAATGTTTGCTTTTTCCTAGAAGGAAAAACTATCGAATTCTTGGAAATAAATGTCAATTACCACTATCAATCTTTCGAACCGTTCTATTCACCTAACTAAAATGGCAAACTGATCGATTGAAATCTTAGCTATGTGACGTTTGTATATATATGCCAAAGCTGACCTTGTCTTTCTTGATTGGCGACGGTATGGCAACAGGCGTTTACATATCATGTCAACTAAATAGACGAATATACAAAATGTAATACATGATACTTATCTTGTTGTTAAACTCATATTTCAAGAAGAGGGATAAAAATCATCAACACATTCATCTTTGTCAGTTAACGAAAAATAAATCTAATGAAGATTAAGTATAGTTATTAATGTTTTTTGTTGGTTTATCTTGAAGTAAAAATATTTTCATGAATATAAACATTTAGAGGACTGCTTGATAATTACATTATAATCTCTATCTCTTTCATTGGATATCACTACTCTATTAATACTCAAAACTAAGACCGAAATCTTAAAACAAACTTGATTAGGTCTAACTTTATCGTTAGACATATGTCACAACATACGCAACATTAACGAAAAAGAAAACAACAAATAATCAATGCTTTTTTCTCATTTAATAATAAATCCATAAAAATTTTCTTTTCTTTTCTTTTCTTTTTTCTTTTTATATTTTTATTTATTGGAAAAAAAAACATTTTAGCATTTGCTGGTATGTAAGCAAAAGCGAGTGAGGGAGACAGAGAGAGAGAGCGACGAAGGGGAGAGAAAGAGAGTAGTGAGGCAAAGAAAGAGACGAAGAAAGCATGTGGTATAAAATGTAAGCAAAAATCATGATTGTGGTGGATAATTAATTGATGCTTAGGAAAAAGTGATGAAAAAACTGCGAAAAAGTAAAAGCCATTGCTGAATATAGGATAAGCATCTGAGTATGTATATATACGTGTGTGACTTAATGTGCTGAGAGATTTGCACGATTGCGACGAATCTTTTTTTCCATATACTCAATGATGTTCATTTATGAAGCGTAGCGAACATAAAGGTTTTTTATGTGCGCTTGTCAATGTATCATAGATAGTATCAGACTAGATGTAATTTTTTCTTTTACTCTGTACAGTGGCAAGCTTCTTGACACTTGTCTCTTCCTTCTTTCTTTTTTAGTAGCTATAATCGTAGTTATATTCTTATCATTTAATAGTATGTATTTTTGTTCTTCTTCTTTTTTTAAATAAGATTGATTTCGAATGCTGATTGTGTGGTTAGAGACACTATTCAAGCATGCGCATACCCCATAGACAGTAAACAAACATTAGCGAAAAAGAAAACGAACAACAATAGTTTTGGTTGTATTCTCTGTTCTCGCTCTGTCTAGGGTTATTTCTTTTTTCATATGTTGCGTTTCCTCTCCCCCCCCCCTCTCGTTTTCTCCTATTATGCTTCTCTTTCTATTTTACACAAAATTGTCTCCTTGTTTTCTTTTTTCTTCTTCGCCCTGTCTCTCTCTCTCTCTCTCTCTCACGGGAGTGACAATTATTGCTTTTGCTTGACTAATATTCGTCAATTTTGTTTATTCTATCGAAATCATCATATCAGTTGGACCATTTTAATCATACTATAAATAATAACAGTAAGTCAAGACACAGCATTATTCCTAAATAGTCCACATGCCTTCGAAATCGTTAATTCTAATGTATAAAGTAGATTATATTTAGATCCGACTGTTCACTTTTTTCTCTATTTTTACGAATCAACGTACAATCAAAACTATTCTTTTTCTCTTTTTATTAAATGCCATTTTCATAATATCATGCTGTTCAAATTGACGAAGTAATCTGTTTTTAATAATTCTTTCAATTCTAGTTCGATAATGACAAGGTTATTACAAGTAGCTATTCTTCTATCACTATTAAATATCATTGATTGCCGTTATGCAGAATGGGAAGAAATAAAACCGTATTGTGCTGCTCGTCCAAACCCTCAATGCTGCACTAGTCGTGATGATGATTGTTTTATGCCCTACTATGATTCTCGTTGCTATTGCGATTCATTTTGTTTTCGTGGCATCGACAATCATGATTGTTGTCCAGATCATGACGCTGTGTGTGAAGGTAAACTTCCTGAAGTGCCAACAACTACACCACCACCACCACAAGAACAAGCTGGTACATGTTATGATTCAGCAACTGGTCGACAATATTCATTAGGTGAATCATTTTCACGTGATTGCAATTTATGTCGATGCATTACACTTGGCTATCAAACAACATTATCATGCGAAGAAGATCTTTGTGTTAATAGTCCAGATCTTTTATCGTATGTTAGCAATCAACAACCCTATATTGGTTGGACAGGAACAACCTATGATAAGTTCAATGGTGTTAAAGTTAAAGATGCATTAAAAAATTATCTTGGCACAATACCGGATCGTAGTCTACGCAGCATGGTTGATAATGCACCTGATGATCCAAATGAGTATTATCGTATGGATGAAGTTGACTCATTTGATGCGCGTACACATTCAAATTTCGCCGGTAAAATTCTTGGTATCCGTGATCAAGGTAAATGTGGTATCTCATGGGCACTTTCAACTGTTGATGTTGCCTCTGATCGTCTCGCACTCGTTCAAAATATTCACCGACGAAACGAACCGTTAAGTGTACAAAATGTTTTATCGTGTACCGATCGTGAAGCTAAAGATAATTGTGATGGCGGCCGTGTAGCATACGCTTGGGGCTTTATAAAAGATCGTGGTGTTGTTACAGAAGGTTGTTACCCATATGAAAGTGGTAGAATAGGTAATATAACTGAATGTCAACTTCATTTAAGCGATAGTGAATTACAAAGTATTGCACAACATCGTAAATTATCAAATATTCGGTGTCCATCACGAACAAGCGGTGAACATTTTAATTTTGGTCCCGCTTATCGTGTTCGTGATGAACCACGTTCAATTAAATATGAAATACATTTTCGTGGGCCTGTACAAGCAACAATGCGTGTTACACCTGAATTCTTCTTATATAAATCTGGTGTTTATCGTTGCGGTGGTTCGAGTTATGATCGTCAAAATCCACGTTATGCTAATTTGGCTGCTCACCATTCAATTCGTTTACTTGGTTGGGGCACAAGTATTGATCCACAAACACAACAACAAGAAAGCTATTGGATCGCAGCTAATTCATGGGGTACAGGATGGGGTGAAAATGGTTACTTTCATATTCGTTTTGGCGAATGTGAAATCGAAGAAACAATCATTGCAACATATGGTAAATCAACTGAGGTTTTTAAGCAAAAGAATAAACGTCAATAAACAATATGTATGCAACAAAATAAACTTTTCTCCCTTCTTTCTTTTCTTATTTTTTATTCGATTTCATTTGTGCAGTGATGCTTTGAACAGTCAATATGTAATGTGTGTATTGTAGCGAAAATTTTGTCCTCTTCTAGTTAGCTTTTGATATAAACAAGTTTTATTCTCATACATATACATATACTTTGCATATATATATAATATACATAAATAATACGTAGCGATTGTTTTCTATTACTTGATTTTGTATACATTTAGTTTTGCTGTTGATTAAGGCCTTGAATATATATGACATAATTCGGTGAATAAAAATCGATGAATGATATCATTAATTTCATCAATACATGGGGCAGACAACTTGTTTTTCTTTCTCGATTAGACGAAATAATATTCTCTATGTTAGGCTTTTTCTTCTCATTTAGAATGAAAAATCGACTACTATGATCATCATTAATGATAAAACACATCTTTGTCGATTATCTATCATTCCATCGTAAAATGAGGAGGAGTACTAGTTCTCATGTTTCTTTCGACTTAGTTGCATGTGTGCATGTCTGAGTGCACGATATGGTAAGATTGATTTCATAATGTCGAAAGCAACTTGTTGTTGTTATTTGTTATGCATATGTTTATGTCCGTCCTTCTTTTTTCTCTTTTTATTTGATTCTATCGCCATCTTGTATATTGATTTGATCGACCTTGTTACATTTGCCATCCATTATTTGTGTTAATTCCGTTTCGCTCATTTGGTACGAACAAAGCTAACATTTTCAATGACAGATTGACGTTTTGACAGAAGTACTTTTTTTAAATTGAAAATTAAGAGAAAGAGAAAATGACTTATGAACGAACTTAACTGTACGAAAAAAAAGGTTTTACATTTAAATTAGCATTGATTCAAGGTAAACATAAGCTTTGTCGACTATACTTCTATGAATATGGCACATGCTCATTGGCATGGCGATTAAAATAATGAAACCTTGACTTGATCAGATCCAAGAGCGATTGAATGTATTCAATCAATCAACTGAATTAGTTTTTTTAAAGCATGTATATTCAGAATACGACGTAAAAACAAAGAAAGAAGAAAAAAAAGAATGCAATTGAAAATGAAAAAAAAACTCTTCAACGTTTTTCAAAAAGAAAAAAAAGAAAATAATTGAAAACATATTATTATTTTTTTAAATTCAAGTATGCATTATTAAAATAATAGAAATCACCGTTACTGATTAATCATCCAGTTGACAAAGGGCAGCAACACCACGATTTATCCAATGTCGTTTTGTTTGATCCGATGGAAGTTCAATTAGGAGTACGAAATTTGTTGAATGACCTGTTGTACTAAGTACACCACGTCTAGCACTTGTCTTTATAGAAAGAAAAAAAAATGAAACAAATTAGAATAAGATAAATAAACAAAAAAAAAAGATTTGTTTCATACCTTATACACAGGACACGAATATGTATTAACTGTTGCAAAATTTTCTGTTATACCCGGTCTTAACCAGATTATAGGCAAAGCATCAAATAAAACTTTCGGTAGAGATTCATCGATAACACGAGTTGTTTTATTCCAACGAGCACCTTCAAGGAAAAGACCTTTTATAAAAGCACCATCATCTGGTCTATTAGGCATATCATTATCTTCTTGAAGTACATCAAATTCAAAAGCTAGTTTATCAATTGGAATCGTATATTTTCGAGCATAGTTTTGAAGAACACCTTAAGAAAAAAAATTTTACTTTTGAATATTCAAAGCAAATGAATTTTCTATTGAAATCAATTTACCGGTTAAAAACGATTGCGTAAAAAAGAATCCACTTATCCAGAATACAAACGGTGGTCCATTTTGAATCCAATTTTGTAAAAATTTCAATCTAGCAATAGAAAATTTCAATTAAAAGTGTTTCTACTATAAATAATTATTTTATCTACCGAGCCATCAAATCATTTAAATAGCTTCCTAATGGTTTTAATGATGGATACGATTTAGCTGCCCATGCATTTGGAACTTTGCCAATAAACATTGCATTAAATACTTCTTCAAGTTCAGATGACATTAATACTAGACCTTTAATTGCTTTACGTAAATCGGCTAAAGTCTTGCGAACTTCAGATGTTAAACGGTTATAACGAATTATTTCTTGTCGCAATACTGTATTCATTGATTCATTGTAAAGAACAGGATATTTTTTACCAATCTATAAAATATTAAAATTTATTTAAAAAAAAAGAGTTGTACAAGCATTAGATATACATACAGCTTCTGTATCAAAATCAGCTGGTAGTTTACTGAGAATATCAGCTGCTAATTCGTCCATAACAACAGATGGTGTTCGTCCCTCGCCCCCTGTTGTTTGCTTTGGTAATGTTAGAAGAATACTGTCAAAAAGCTAAACAATAAAACAAGTTTTGGTTTTCGTTGGAATTTTAAAATTAATTTTATACGAACTGTTTGCGTTTCTTGTTGATCTTTTGTAATATCAGCATTGGAATGAAAACCATAAACTTCTGGTAATGGATTTAATGGCAATGTTCGAATATAGTCAACATAGTTTTGATGTGGACCATCTATTGGAACATAATAAGTACCACTTTCTGAAAATCTAAATGTAAAGATTCAAAGTAAGTTTTTTTTTTATTTATTTAAATTTGCTTATTTTATTCTTTGTCAATTAAAAGGATTTCTTTATTTATGTCTTATTGAAAGAAAAAAAAAATTGTTTCTTTTCAACCGACTTGAGCCCATGATGGTCGTTTTCTAATTAGCGTGAATGATCGTTTTCCAACGGCAGCCCAACTCGGACGTTTGAAACGTCTACGAGTTGTTGATAAACTTTTTCTTTGACGAATTAATGGATATAAATTTGCCATTTCTTGATCTTCATTTGTCGATGGAATACTATCAGCGACTTGTACAATATAATCTTTCGTACTATCATCATCCATAAATGAACTTAGCGATGCTAAATCTGTATTTGATATTGTTGGATTTTCATTAACAACTAACTCACACGGACATCGATTTGCCGTTGTTAATGAACATAGAATTAAAATAACTGTCAAAACTATGTATGTTTGACGAATCATTATTATACTTTCTATTTTACGATCAATCCAGCAAATGATAGCAATGAATGTGTGAAGAAATATTTAAATCAGAAAAAATGAAGATTATTAATTATGCATAAGTGCGTAGGAACGGCGAACAGATCGTCTGGCTATTGCATCTTCAGAACCATTGATAAGATTGGAAATGTTGTCATGTTATGTGGTTGGAAATGGATTTTTTTATTAATTGATTGTCCTCGAGAAAATCTATTTCAATTAATTTTCATCGGACTAAATAAACATGAACCATGATGACAATCAACAGATACTTCACATCTTGTTTATTTCAATCAAATTCCTTTTTTCGACTAGTTATTTTTTCTGCGCTCTTGACTATCTTATGTTCACTTTCTCCCTCATTAATCTTTTCTCTTTTTAAATAATTACGCATTTTTACTTACTGATATTTATCCATATAGACGACATCAGCATTTATACAAACAGATAATAATGACATAAGCAAACGACGATCTTTATCATCTGTGACACGACCACCATAGTTACATTCACCAAATAAATATAGAATCTAAAAAAACTGAGCTTGAAAAAACAAGTGTTTTCTATGAATAAACCTACAGCTTCTAATGGTAAATCTTCATAATCATTGAGAAACATTTGAAGTTGTCGTAAAGAAATTCGAAGATCAGATTCACTGAAAAAATAGTACTTAGTTACTATGGGTTTAATTTTGTTTTTTTTAACTTACTCAAAGAAATATGGAATGTTCCCTTGAAAAGAAAAAAGTAAAATCATAGAATTTTATTCAACATGGAAGCTTACATCCTAATGGACCAAATTGTCGTCGTTCTTGTACAAGACCATGAAAGAAACATAGACCAAATAAAAATTTTCTCCATTTTTCTGGTTTATTACAACCATTAAAAAATGTTTGATCATTTACTGGATCATTCAAATACGAACGAAGTAAGTTAGCTCGTAATCCTTTTGGACTTTCATTGGTCATTTTAATGCCATTCTGTAATATAGTGACAGGAAACAGATCCGATGGATAAGATGTTAACCAAAGTCGGAAGTCATTATGAACTTTGCCTGGTACCAAAAGTTCTTCACATATTCGTTCTAATTTCGGCATCCAACTTGCAGCTAAATGACAGTTTTGTAATACAACCCAAGTGCCTTTTTGTACGCCTTCTGTTATTAATGATTGTGCATAAGGACCCTAAGAAAGAAAAAGCATGATTTTAAATCTAAGAAAACATATTGTATTTTATCGTCATCATACTTGTCCTTGACCAAGTGAAACTGTTTTAATTCGTTCGTCGAAAACTCCCATAGTTTCACCAAACTTAAGTAAAGCCATCATTGGATCTGCACCTGGCGATAGAACAAAGATAAGTGGTGTAACTGCAGATGAATCCGCATATGATCCTGGTAAATCAAATGTTGGTGGTTCAACAAATTGATGTCCCATTTGTTTGATAATATACTGTTGTACAGCCGGTACTATTTTATCTGGTCGAAATAGACGTAAGATAAGCAGTCTAAAGGAGACGAAGAAAAATTTTTTAGTAAAATCCTTGCGGTATTGAAACATGAAACATAATATAGCTATTCCCAGGACAAACAATCAGATACTAAGATCTGATAAGAATCTGAATCTGATCTTACAAGATCATACGAAAATCATACAAAAAATCGTAGTCTCTGAGATCTTATATCAAGTCGCACAGTCAGATTCTTTAAAGATCTTACACATTAATAAGATCTTTCAAGAATCTGACTGTGAGGCTTGATATAAGATCTCAGAGACTACGACTTTTTGCCAGATTCTTGTAAGATTTCGCCCATATTCAAAGATCTTGTATGTATTTCATAAGATCTTATGTCAGATTTTTCGACCCGGGTAGAAATTCAAAAAGAAAAATCATAGAATAAGATATTTGATGATCGTATATCAACGATTCTCATAGTCCGAGACCGATGAGTACTGAGTACAATTAGGATTCAAACAGCATTAATGATTCTGTAGGTGTGTGACATGAAAAAATGAATGTTGCTAACGTGTCAATGGCACAAAATAAATCAATATTCAAACCTTTCTAATGAACTAAGACTATTAAAATCATCTGGATATGATTCTTCATGTGGTGTTGGTGAATCGTAGAGTATTTTCCATTTATTTGGATTTTCTTTGACATGAGCCATCAGACCTCGAAGAGCCGGTAAATCCGATCCTCGAACAATTTCTGACCATGATTTATCATTTAACCAATCAGAAGCAGGATTAGGATATGGATTATCTAGACCCACACCGCCAGTCAATAGAAAACGCCATATATTATCATCTACTTCTCCTCGACCTTTTCCTATTTGCACACATAATATGAATGAAAATAGAAGTTTGTGACGTTCTAATAATGATCGACACACATTTCGATAAATTGATTCGGTAAAATGAGCATTTAATTTTTGAATACGTTGTTGTAAATCTGTGGATTTTTCACTGTTTTCAATTGACATCACATATAAATTAATAAACCAAACAAGAGAATATTGATACATCTAAATAGAACAACACTTAAGTACAAGAAAAAAACCTCTCTGTATTTTTAGGACGTACCGGATCGATATTGGCTAAATCTGATATACAGAAAAATAAAATCGTTGAATGTTTAGCAACCGGTAGATATCCTTGACGAGTAAATTCAATTTCTTTTTGTGTTTCTTCAGCTATTTTTTGTTTTGCTTCGATTTCCTCAGAGATTTTCTTTGATGATGATAATATTTGTATAGCTGTTTCATTTTCAAGTAAATTACCCTAAAAAAAAAATAAACAAATGATTTTCAAAGAAAAATAATTTCATAGAAATTTACCGCTGATGATGATAAAACTTCAAGAATAGTATCTTCAATTTCTTTTTGTTTACGTTTATTTTCAGCTGATTGAATAATTAATGTATTTTTTTGTTCTTCAAGTTCAGGTTTTTCTTTAGCAGCAACGATACTCAACAGTTGATCTTGTAAACCTTCAGCTGTAATCATAAAGTTAATTAATGTGACTTTAACGGACGCTTCTGGTAAATAATGTGGATTACGTAATTTTGTTGTTATATAAAATCGAAAATCACGTGAATATTCAATAACATTTTCACCAAATTTGATATACTAAAATAAATTCAATTATATTAATAAAATCCAAAGATGTTCAGTAATGTGAGAAAGAATTTTGTTTTGTTTTCGAAACATTGAATCAATCTAATTTTATTATTATCATTAATCAAGAGATTTCCAAGGTAACGAGACAAATTGATAACACCTATTCGACTTAACTGATCTCATGACTACTCAACTATTCTTCAACCCAATTGAATTTAGTGTTATTCTTGTCTCACAAATCTCTAACTAAAGAAAAGAACATACACTTGAGTGACAAGTATTGATTAGAAATGTTTTGTCGTAGGAATTAATATTATAAGAAATCGTTTTTTTTTGTAATCTATAACGAATTCAAGCATATAATTAATCCGTATTGTGTCTGTTATTGACGTTGACAAGTCAATCTTGAGTACTTGAAAGACAGTTTTTTTAATGAATCATTTTGTTGTTTAATAAAATATAATAAGAGTCATTTTTTTACATCGGCGGGTTAAATGACTTTTCTTTCCTACACTATACATTTCAATCTCACACATTCATCTTTGAGATAGTTCACAACCACAAATGACTACAGCATGATATTCATTTCTATTGATCGATTCAAAATAACTCGTAACAAGAAATACCTGAGACCGCTTACAACTCAGATTTGTATAGATCAACTTGAAAACTCAATAGAATATTTGTTCCTTATAAAACTCATCTATTTTTAAACAAATAAATTGATCATACTTCAACTCCTTGTTGTTTAAACGTTGCTTTCAGTAGAACATTATCCAAAATAGGATCTAATTCTTCATTAATATTTTCTAATAAAACTGGGGTACCGAATTGAATAGCATTTTCTAATGTTCTTGCATAATTTGGATCTTGTAATTTAACAACAGCCAAGCGATTGTCTCTCTCCATATTTTTAATCCATTTATTTGCTTGTGATTGAGGATCGATGCAAAGTGGCCAACGACGTGCATTTGTTGCTATAATACCATTATCAACGGAAAACGAATCAACAGGTAAACCAGCTATTTGCCAGGCACGAATTTTAACTGCATCGCCAAGTGTTGTATTCAGAGAAAATACATCGGAACATGGAATACGTTTTGATTTGCATAAGTCAACCCACTGACGAATACAATCCTACAAAAACAAATGAACCATCAAAAAATAGAGACGAATTATTCGTAACTCACCACACGATAATTAACAGTAAATGGTCCGAGATAAGCGACAACGCCAGCACTTAAAAGAATATCACCAGTTAATTTTATATAACGTTCGCCTAGTTTTCGTGCTTGATCGGTCCAACGATCTTTTTCTCCACCGAGACCTTCAATGAGTTGTACGGCTCGTGTTAATTTCTTTTCGCACAGATTTCTTTGATCTTCTAATTCATTCTTTTTCTGAACATTTGTTTCATATTCATCAGTTAAAGCTTTTAGACGAGCTTCTAATTCTTGAACTTGTCGTTGTTTTTCTTGTAATTTAATCATTTGTTCAGATAGAGCTTCTTCGGCTTCTTCTAGTTTCATGCGTTTCGGTTGAACGACTTTTATTACACGATCATATTTTTCAAGAGCCAAAACCCATTTACATAGACCTTCACAAGCGCCTGAAACTTTTGCTACTTCAGTTGCTGTAAATGCGGGATTCTGAACAAAACGATCACGGATTTGCTTGATAACTTGCGGTTTTATATTATCTTTTTCATAGGTTTGTAAATTCTTGAAAAAAAAATGAAATGATTTGTTTTTTTTTGTTTTTTTCTATGAAAGAAAACTAACTTTACGAAAGTCCATATCAGCTAAAAGTCGAACTGATGTTGGCCAATAGTCTAAGACAGGTTTTTGTGTCGATGGATCAATTTTACGTTCAGGTGTTTTTTCAAGCATAATGCACACAGCTTCCATGACAAGTTTGACACCGTTAGGTGGATTCTTCATTGCTTTGACAATAACCAATTCATTTGGTTTAAGAGTATCTTTAAATTACAAGAAAAGTATTTAAAATAATGTTACAATTGATCATTTTTCGTGTGAGTTGGAACTATCAATAATTAGATGAGAACTATGGAGTGATTTTAGTAGGAATATAAACAAAATTGATCTTCAAATTGAAAATGGGTATCGAGAAAGAGAGATTTTTATAAGAATCCTTGTTTGTGATAGTTTCAAATCTATTCATATACTCGTATCCTGAAATCTGCAAATTGAATCTCTATCTTTATTGTTTAATTTGAAAGCCTTGGCAAAAGTCATTCAATAGAATCTGAGAAAATATTGTATTTTCACGAATAGGAGTATATCAATATCGTTACAATTTTTTTCTATGGAAATTTTTCGACTCAAAAATCAATTTTCTCGATGAAGATCGAACAATTAAAGTCTTCAAATATCTTTACAGTGATAAGTTGTGTGTTCCGTTCGTTTTTCATCGGATCAGTAAAATTCTGGTTTCTTTTCTAATAGTTTTACACGAATCTTAGATCGAACTAAAACTTACTAAGTGCTTCTTCAGCTTCTTTAAGAGCTGGTAAAGCTTCCATAAGTTCATTTTCGCATTCATCTTTGATTGATTGAGATTTAGCTGCTGCTTCATTAGCAACGGCTTCATCAGCAGCGACAATTTCTTTACGCGCTTCAACTTCAGCTGTTTCTTGCTCAATACGAACCTATTGATAATAAATAACAACAAAATTATAAAATTCTATTCAATGAAATCTTATTTCTTACCATTAAATTTTCAACAACAATGGCTGTTTCTTTTAATTTCGGTTGTAATTCAGTTAATTCTTTCTTCATAGCATCAATAGCAACACGTGCGTAATCGAGTTGTTTAAGGCCATTCAAATAATTATCTTTTAATGTTTGCACTTCATTACGTTTTGTTCTTAGTAAATCTATGCGTTTTAACAAATAAATATTTCATAAATAAAATTCATTTTTAATTACCTTTAAATGTTAAAATCAATTCAAGATAAGATGTTGGCGTAACATAATTATGTCGTGATAGTTGTTGAAGAAATAATTCTGATAATACACGAATATTTTCATGGAACGTTTTACACATAAGCTAAGAACAAAAGAAAAATCAAATGTAGAATAGTTTACCGTTTCAAAAATGTAATTCAATCTTACAACGCAATTTGATCGAACTTCATCTTCTAATTCAACTTCTTCTAAAAATTTCTTTGCTACCATTTCGAGTGCATCTTCGGGCCATGATGTAAACCAATCGATTGTGCAACAATTAATTAATGATGGAAACATACGAAGACGATTACGAAAAGCATCACCAATCGGTGAAAATGCAAGAACGACGTGAAGAGCTGATCGAACGCGTTCGATAAAATAGTTATATAGAGCCATTGGTGTTGAATCAATTTTACGGTTTAATTGTCGAGCTACACCTTGCATTTTATCACAAATTTCAGCTCGTTCGTCGGCAGGAAATAAATTTGGAATGTCAGCTGTATTTAACATCATATTGATATCTTCTATAAACGACTCGTCTTTCTAGAAAAGCGAAAGCAAAGAATTGGAAGAGCTTAAAATTTAAGCAAAAAAACTAATAAAAGATCTTACGATTTGAGAATCATTGAAGAGAAAGACAGTACTTTTGCCTAGAAAATGGAAATAGAGATTGTAAAGTTATTTATAAATCCTACTCGAAAAGAAGATCAATTAAATAACGCTCAAATCTCAGTATGTTTGAGCGTTAAAGATTCTTCTGAATCGAATTTAGACTTCAGATCATTTGCTTTTATCGCAAGAAATTGTATCCGTACAATTCTATTAAGTATTGTCCAGTGTTCATCGAATCGATAAACCAAATGATGACCAATAAGTCAAGCGACAAAAGGGAATATTATTTTCAGACTTTATCTCCATAAAGTTGTCTGACAACTTCTTTTTTCGGGTCCTTCTATACTTCACATTTCGTCTATGAATTGATTAAAATAAATATCACCTGAAAGTGGCGAAAAAAGTAAATCATCAGGGAGTGTCGAACATTCAGGAAGAATGTTTGAGGGAAAACAACTCTTGCAGAGTTTACATTCTCTCAATTGAAAGAAAGTAGAATGAACATTGATACTTGTACAGTGTGTGTGAGTGTGTGTGTGTGTGTGTGTGTGTGTGTGCTGTCGAAGTGGTATAGAATATTTAGATTTTCGGTAAGGTAATGGTATTTGGTACGAGTGCGAATAAATGAATTTATGACAAAAACAAAAACATGAACATGCATATTATAATGCAAAACGACAATGGCGCGCATATGGACATCGATACTCGCACCTACCCTTTTTCAAACGTTGTACAGTCGTATTGGTGATGCCTATTAATTAGTATATTATAGAGAAAAAGCTGAATACTCAGTTACGAGTCTAGTAAGTTCAACATTACTAGTTATTCAGTAATACTTTACTAATAAAAGAAAAATTCGAAGTTTCGAATTTTCTTGAGATTAATTATTTTTCATTTGTCATAATAAAATATATAGTATCTTACATGTTTCCATAGCCGAAAAAAAAGAAAGAAAACCTCTATATTAGTTTACCTTCAATTCCACTTTTTCTAAATAATTTTCTAACGTCATCTCTCCATTCATTTTTTCCATAGGTTCGTGTTATTTCAATTTGAAATAGTTCATAGTCCGCCATAAATGCTGCCATTTTACACGAGGAACTCTACAATAAAACAATTCAATCAATGCAAATATTCAAAATACAAAATTCAAATGCCTACTCGTCCACTTCCACCAATGCCAACAAGTAAGGCATGACCTTGATCTTGTTTAAGTACACGCGATACACGTGATATATGTTCAATAGCAAATTGAAACATGACAAGGTGCATCGGACTTTTACTAATAGCATTATATTCTTCTAAGTACGATTCCATCACTTTTTGTAATTGTTTCAAATCAGTTATTTCATCGTATGGCTTTATTTCAGCATCAGGTTTAATATAATCTCCAAACATGAGTGCACGAATCTAAACAATAGTAAGCATATAAATCAATTAAGATATAGCAATCCGAATAGATGATCGTTGTCGTGATTCTCAGACTTCTGCTATATATTACAGTTGAGAATAAAATTAAACTAAACAATTGATATCCTGAGAAGATCTCTAGTCATCATCATACATACATGTTCATCGCGAAGTTGTCTCGGTTCATTTTCTGGTATGAGATGTTCAAGTAATCTATTCATATCTTGTTTCAATGTTTCATTCATAACTTCTTTAACCATCGAATAGAATGTTGATCGATCCTCATCATCGATAAGTCGATCATAAAAGACACGATAGATTTCATGTACCCATAAACGATACAGTTTTCTTTCTTCTTTTAGATTAGTTTGTGGTACAAGTAAGACTCCTCGAATAACACGCGAAAAATCACGCAAATTAAATAGATAATGAGATTTTTGTGGTGTCGGTAAAAATTGTTCACAAGCTTTTTTATATATTTGCATTGTTGCTTGAATAAGTAAACGTCCAACACGTTGAAATGATGCTTCGAAACCGCGTGCAAAATGCCAATCAACAATCGATGTGAAAATTTTTTGCATGGTTTCATCACTAAATGAATCTATCGATATTATATTGCAATGACGTGCAAATCGACCAGTTATAGTATTACGGCCACCGCCTGGTGGACCCATTGCACCAAGAAATAGCTAAAGTGAGAAGAACAATAATTAGTATTAAATAAAGCAAAGATGAGATTTATTTTTACAAGATCAAGAAGTGTTATCATTGATGTATCCTTACGATCAAACCAATAACCTTGATCAAGCCATTGACGAAGTAATTCAATGGGCGGTTGACTGCCATATTTTTCTTTTGCTGGCATATTTAAATCGTCAACAAAGATAATACACTTTTTGCCCATTGATGGACCGTAAACACCTTTGCGACGTCTAAAAATATTTTTTGTGCCAATTTAGTTTTGAATATTTCCGAGAGGATTATTTACCGATCGAGTTTACTCATGATTGTATCCATGGTTTGATTTGATGAAGTTCGAGCAGAGAAATTAACAACATTAGCAACAAATCTAAATTAGAAAATTACAAATTATATCTTACAATATATTATTAGAAAGAAAAATCATGCAAATTGTATGTTGACCGTCTTATTGTTTCGGATCAATGCTTGCTGTGCTCTGATTTAATTCAAATTTGGAAAATCTCTATTACTACCTGAGCCTAAAGTGAAAATGTCGGTTTTTTTCTTTTTGTTAGACTTACTTTTCTTTTGGTAATCGAACTAGAAAATAATTATTGATTGCCGATTTACCAGTACCTTAATAGAAGAAAAATTCTATAGAAGAAAACGTATATATTTCACTATTTCTTTTACCAGTAGGTCCGACCAATAAAAGTGGGACATTATGTGAAACAAATGTTTCCAAGAAGAATGCTTGTCGAGCTGTTTCATCAGTTTGTATAATTACATCGACAACTTTGACACCCTCTGGAATAGCTAAGTCTTCTCTTGCTATCATATCAGGCCATTCACGCCAATGACCAGCTGCTTTTTTTTCAAAATAAAAGTCGAAACATGTATTTCGTTCAGGAAAAATATTTGCCTAAAAATAAACATAAAAATAAAAACGCCTTTTTCTTAGTTATGAATTTTACTTTTGAAAATTTAATCGATTTTGGTTTTGGATATTCTTCGAGAGCACCCGTTAAAAAGTCTCGTAGAAATGTATCGAATTTCCTTCGACTATCACCGGTTATTGTGCCAGCTAAACCCCATATAAGTGAAAATAAAAATAAGCCTTGCAACCAGAGTAACATCTAAATTACAGAAAAATGCGAGTTAGTTTTTGGGAAAAAATATTAAGTTGAAATAAAAGGGAGAATATAACTAAAGCTAGAGCATCTAACATGCATTCTAAATTACAAACCTGGAGCTTATTTAATTGTGCCTAAGGATAAGAATCATTTAATGAATCACATAGCAATAAGAAGAAATCGATTAGGAGCGAGCGAATTTTCTCAGCAATTTAGCTGAATCATTTTTTATTTTGGCATTCTCTTACAGTTGCTGGTCGTATAACACTTCGTTGAGGGTGCAATAACTCAACAAGCCATCTCGGCTGAAAGTTGTTGTTTTTTTTTATTCATTTTCTTATTTATTTATTTATTTATTTTATTTTTTCTACTTACTGTATTCGCGTTAAGTTCAGCATACGCTTTACCATCAGGGCCGGTCGTACCAGAACCAGCTATTTCATCCATTAAACATGTATATAGACGCATAAGACTAAATGTTAAATGTATGGGAGATGTTGATAATTGAAATTTACAATGAGCACGAAGATATTCAAGACATGGATCGACCATCCATTCAAATAAATCATTTATTAATTCACGAGCTTCTTTTGGTAATGACACGGGTAATTCGTATTGTATATACGAATCTTTAAATACACGCCAACCAAGTTGATTTGGATCCATGTAGATCATACCACAACGTGAAACTGTAGCTGGTGAAGCTTGTTCGAGATCTTCAGGTTCAAAGATTAAATTCATTTGAGCACTCATTTGAATAATTTCACCACTCATTAGACAAAGCTAGAAAAGATTTATTCAGAATTATTTTATTTTAAGAAACTCAATTCAACACGAATTAGCTGAAGTATTTTTTTTTTCTTCGATCTAATACTTTCGAAAATGATATTAACTAGTCAGTAGGCCATTTGTTTTTAGGAATCCCTCTGAATGTCTGCTTATGAAATTCTTTTCAACAGCTTTGAAATTTTACACAAACCTTTTTATTATCATCAAGTACAGTATTCATATTTTCAATCCAAACGGCATCAACAGGTCCTAAAAGATGGAAATAAGCCATTGCAAGAAAAGTATTATTCATTCAATAGTAATTTTACCATCGAAAATAATCCATTTTCTATCCAATGTTTGACTAGCTGCATATTCTCGAAAGGTTGTAGCCAACACGCCTAATCACAAAAAATAAAACATCTAACTCCTGTGATTTCAATTCATTTACCATCAGTCCATTCATGTGAAACCTCTGCAAAACAAAAAACAAACGCCAATAAAATTTCTTTTACTCTTCAATAAATCTTACTGTCGAATTCTCCATAAAGTTGTCCAATAGTAATCGATTTTGGATTAATAACTTTATAAACAACTTTATGTTCGTCCATCATTCCTGCAGCTTCTAAATCTGCTAAGGCACCAGCTAAGACTTTGTATGCTGCTGATTTGGCACCCATAAATGGTCCGACAATCATAAAACCATGACGAACTAACATCATTTCATAAATCTTGAAGAAAAAATCAAAATCAAAATCTTCTCTATTTTATTTTTTCATCGAAAAATTTACTTGAATAATTTTATCAACAAAGAATTGTACTGGTTGTAATTTCATGTGTTTGGAATTATTATGAATAGCTTCCAGAAAAACTGCATAGTCAGGTGTTGGCAGCACAACACCTGGAAATAGATCACTAATAATACCTTCAAAAAGTGGAACATCCTATGAGAAAAGCGGAAGAGTTATTTTGATCATAAAAAAAATAAGGTTCGTTTTTCTTTACTTGTGCAAGAAATTTCGGTAGGTTAACATCTTTAATGGCACGTAAAACTAAGATCGATTCATCTTCATCAAGATATTTTTGTTTTAAATTTCCAGATGCTGTTAAAACAGATTTTACAGCACGCATACCATAATCATAATGGTGTTGAGATGATAATTGTTCTGAACATAATTTATATGTTGCTACAATTTTTCCTGACAGAGACCGAGCATCAATAAAACCCATCGAATATAAACTAATTTCACCAATCATAGCCTTAGAAAGAGTATAGTTCATTAGAGCTGTTAGTTTATTGATTCGTTAACTTACATAATCCGGTACCATCATAGCTACAGTACGAAAGAGTACTTTTAAATTATCGGGCAATTCTGATCGGCCAGCATAACCAGGATTCTATAGCAAAAGATAGTTTTTTTTAATTTTATTTTAAATTGAAGTAAATAAATAAATAAATAGAAAATACCATTGTAATGAATACAGAACATGTTGGATTGAGTTCAAGCTCAGTATCTTCAAAAACAAATCGTTTTTGACGAGCAGCTATTGCTCGTTGAATTGATTGAATTTGTTGCGCTACGACTGATAAGACTTCTAATTCGATACGATTAAATCTATTTTTATCAAAAAGTAAAAAATACGTCATATTCAAAGAAAAGACAAGCTTACTCATCAAAACAGGCCCAAGCACCTAAAATGAAAATAGATTAAATCAATTATTTTATTACATAATTTTCTTTAAATTTCTTTAGCATATTATAGGATCGAACTGCTGTAACTTTTGCTCTTAATGACATGATTTTTGAACCACGATAAACACGGTAGTCGGTTATTATTTAAGTTGTAAATTTGATTTCAATATCTTACCTGATTGAGCTAATCCTTTAAAAAATTTAGACATTGCTTTATAATCCAAACTATCTGAACAGTTGAATACGATGCATTGTTTTGCAACAGCTTTAGCTAAATCTTTGGTTGTTTCTGTTTTTCCTGTACCAGCTGGACCTTCAGGTGCACCACCCAAATTTAATTTTAATGCGCCCATTAATGTCCTAATAAGCAAAATAAAAATCATTTTATTTTCTTCATGATATTCAAAACTGAAGAAAAACAAATTCTTCTTTTGAATATATTTACCTGTAACATCGATCTGTTAATGGTGTAATAACCAAACGAGATGTATTACCCAAATATTCATATGCATATTCAAGCTCAGTAGCTAAAACAATTCAACAGCAAAACTTTAAAAAATAACAATGATACTAATAAAATTCATACTAATCATATGAACCATAAGTCTTTCTTCTTCTGTTTTCCAATAATATCTTAATTGTGAAATCCAAATGAATTCTGTTATTTTACTAATTTTTGTTTCAATTAAATTCGTAACAACATCTCGTGCATGGACATCAATGACAATCAACGCTTCTAATGTTCTTCTTGGTCCACTATCTAATTTCCCTCGTACTAAATTAACTGTATCTTTAATTTGTTCGTTTGATTTTAAGAGAAATTCTGGTAGAGCATTATTTAAAATTATTTCTTCAACTTCTTTCGTCCAATAGACTTGACTGGCACAAATAACGACTTGACCTGGCCATTCCAAAACCCATTGTTTACGATCGCGAGTTGCATATGCAACTAGAGATTCTTTGATAATCATTCGTATTGATAGAAGCATTTGATCTTCAACTTGTATCAACCATTTTTCAACCATACCACGTGCTTTACTTGGATTGATGGTTGCTTTAAATTGAACAACTTCTCTTTCAACCGATATCATAGCTGTTATTTCTTGTTGTTCATTAAATTCCAAACGATTGATACCTTCGAAACATTTCTTTAGATGCGGTTGAACACGTAACGGATCTTTTGTTTCCGATAAGATTTCAAGTAGTTCTTCATTTGATAGAAAAAAGAATCTATTGGAAATAAGAAACAGCATGCAGATTTTATTTATGAATACAATGATTAGATTTACCGTGGAAAAAATAATCGTTTCTTTTCTAAATAATTATTAAGACCTTTTTGAATTTCTTCAAGTAAACGAAAACCTTCACGCAGTTTTTCTAACATTCCTGGTTGATCTGTTGCTACAAGTACATGAGCATCTTTAACAGAGTTTATCATAATTTCTTTCCAATGATTATCGACAGTAGCTGAAAAGAAATGTTTACGTTCGAAATAATTTAAAAGAAAATCTTCTCAAAAATATTTACCGAATTTTCGTCCTTCTTCGGGCATCTGATTAACAATATCATCGGAACTAAAGATTGGCTCAAGATAAAGCCATGATGCTTGAACTTTAAGCCAAATATCAATAATATCTTGTAATAGAGTAAGTCGATCGCACCAAGAACGCATATCATCTTCCAATGGTTTAATAAATGGACTACCTAACATTGTTTGTGCTTTTATGATATGATCATCTAACATCAATTGTATATCATCGACAGCCGATAATATATATGCCGATGTATCACGATATTTCACAAATGTAAATATCATGTCATTCCATTCGTCTTTCATTTTCGTCATGGCTTTTTCGAGTGAATATTCTTTTGATGCACTACCACCTATTTCATCTAATTTCTCAACGAATTTAGCTAAACCAAGTTCAATTAAATCACTCAATGATGCAGTTTCATCATGTGGTAAAACAAGACCAACTAGTTGACTCATCTGTTGCCAATGGCGCTCTTTTAAGCCAGGATTACACGTAACTTGTAATAATGGTATATGAACTTTAAATTTATCTATACGATTCTTTATCATATCAGCAACACGACGTGGACCCACTTGATCAGTTAAAGATTTTTGTAGTTTATGAATTGTACGCCACATGTTTTGAACCTATTTTCAGAAGACAATTATTATTGACTCTTTCGTATTTGATACTGATGCAAGAGTATCTCGGGCGTATCATGAGACAATTTTGATTGATTAGCTTAACTAATTTACATTTGTTTTTCTTCTTTAGACTGATCGAAGAAATTCGTTTGTTTCTTAATACAACTTGATGCCCCTGAGAAGTCAAAACTTGACAGTAAAAAGCCTTGAACTGCTTTATCAGATGATTTGCATTGCTACTTTGAGCTTATGCAAATAGATTGACCTTCTATTGCATTGAGAAGGATACAATCTTCAAATTGGAATTCTATTCTCTTCGAGATTTTATTGATGAATCATTATGAAATTCTTCAAGGAATACTTCGATGCTTAGAAAACTTCAACTACGAGTCTAGTCATGTACGATCAATATTAAAAAAAAAGCTTACTTCATCATTTATAGCTTCAGCATTGAGACCTAGAAATGGTCCATTCATCCATCGTTCATAGGATGTATAAAATTGCCATGCTGTATTCCATAATTTTTCATATGGATCTTTGGCAGCCATTATTTCTTGTAGTTTTGGGAATGGAGTTACTTCCCATGCCAGTAATGTTTGATCCCGATTAATTAATTCACCTTGTGCTCTATATTCTTCTACAAGTTTATTAATATCAGCTAATTTTTCAACATTTGTACGCATTTCATCAGTACTCAAAACCTACATAGAGAACAAAACAATTTCTTAAAGAAAATTCATAATATTTAGCTTACATCTTTTCGTTTGAATAGATCAACATCCTTGTGTAAATCTTCAAGTTTCTTTTCAAACTTAAGAATATGATCACGCAAACGTTCTTCAGCTCGTTCACTAAAATATTAAGATTCGAAAAACAAAAACAGAATTACTATCCTACCGTAAAGCTGCTAATCGACCTTGATTTAGTTCCAAAATATTCATTATATTTTCTGGCCAATGAAATACTTGTGCATTCAGTTTTAAATCTTCCGCTGTACACAAAACGCAAATCGATAAAAATAAAAATCAATTAATATTTGTTTTTCGCTGAAACTTACGTGACATAATAGCATAATCTAATAGAAACATTAATCGATCTTTTGCTTCTCCAATCTTATGAGCTAATTTATAGACTGAAACTTCTAATGCTTTATTAAGATATTCTGCTGTTTTAACTAATTCTTCAGTTTCATCAGCTGGTACACTAACAGTTGTAGCTATTTCATCGTATTCTTTAACAATTTCTTTGTTTAATTTCGAATTATCATCAATACAATATTGAACTAATTTACTTCGTAATTTTTGTACTATTTTAATTAAATGATCATTAAGGTCTCGACAATCTAAATTGAATAAATTCAATGGTGCCCATATACGTTTAAGCATGATTTCATTAGCTAATTCTGTTCGTTGTTTAAGTTCGGCTTCGAATTCATCAAGAGCATGTGTTTGATGAAGAAATTGAACTGTTTCCGATTCGGCTTTATTATTCAATAGATTTTGATAAGCATCATATTCATGTAAATATAATTGTGGTCCGGGAATGTTTTTTGTTAAAGCGTACAATACACGTTGTGTGGTATTTTCAACAATTTCTTCATCATTCCGTACATTACGGATAAGTAATTTTGTTTTTGAATCAAATAAATGTGATTCAATGCGTTGAATGTTAGCAGCAGCATTAACAATATGTTTTATACAACGTTGAAGCATTGAACGAATATCTTGATTTGTTGGATCAAATGCTATTTTTGGCCCATCAGCATAGAGTCGCTGTGTAAATATAGGTTTTCGTGTGAAATCCATAACGTGATATTTTGATTCGAGATTTTTTGTTTTAAAATCATTTCCATCAGAATATTCTTCGAAAAATCGTGCAAAATCTTCAAGCGAAGCATTAACAAGTTGACGGATATGTGCAGCCATACGAGCAGCAACTGTATTAAAAAATGATTCAACTAATTCAGTACTGGCATCATCTTCCATGGGAACCATATTTTCCCAATGTTGACGATTTTCAGCAACTATTCGACTACAACTATTAAGCCATCTAAATACAAACACAATGATTGAAGATTTAAAACTAAATACTAAGTTAGATTCTTCTACGTTTCCTGTTATAGAATTTTTAGATCACATAGACGATGAAAGGTCGAATTTTCATGCTTATTCTTCGGAAATTACATCAATTTCTCAGAGTGCTACTGAAAATGGATTTTCAACAAGAAAAATAATCTCTAAACTTACTGTGAAATAAGTGTTTGTCTCATTTGATTAACACGTTGTTCAATAAATTTTTCGAAATCATGTGGTATCATTGGTAATGATGCTTGAGCAAGATCTTGAAAGCTAACGAATCGTTGGTGTGCATAGGATTCATCCCAAAGTGTTTGTAGGAAAGTCATGATTGGATTATTCATATGTAATGTTGAAAGTAAATCTCTTTTTGTTTCGTCCAAGGCATCATGCCATGCTATTGGTGCGCGTATTGTACGTAAATTGAATCGTTTTGGTGTATGTTGAATTTTAACACGTTGTCGTTCATTTGGATCGAGCAAAATATAATCAACTATTGCTTTTCGAAGAGCAAGATCATAATCATTATGAATTTCAGTTTTTAATTGATCGTGTAAAATTTTCAATGATGGTTGCACAAGTTTTGGTGGAAGATGTAAACAAAATTTATTATATTGATCAGCAGGTTCAGTAGCTATCATGCGTGATTGAACTCCTTTGGAGATATAATACCAATAGCGCTGTAAAACAAAAAAGATAAATTAGAATAAAATAAAGTGAGAAAGTTTTCTTTTACTTCGACTTCTTCTTTTTTCGGCTCGGGAATACGCCGCGATTCTTCTTCGTTGAGCCATGAGAGCATAGTTAATTGTTCTGTTGGTGATACCGGGCGAGATGAAGGCATTACCCATTTATCAGCTCTATAACAAATAATATATTTAAAGGACAACTGTTGAAAATATTGATAAATGGCGCAACTATAAGACTCAAATAGACCTGCTTTACGTATTTATAGATTGTAGCTGCGAGTTACTATACTCATTCGTATCACTGAGATAAAGTTACAAGACGTTTAATACAGATTTTCAATAGTAAACTATATTACAATGAAATGTTATTCTTTTTGTTTTGTAAACATTTCTATACGACCAGTTTTTATGAGTTAAGTAGATCAACACCTCTTGTTGCGAAGGCCATATTTCAAGATACATAAACAGATTTATATGTTTATTCAAGTATACGTTTTTTTTCTCTCGTGTGTGGTGAAGAAATTGAACTCAACAGACAAAAACAAAGTACTAACTGTATTTTATCTTATTATCCAAACTTTCGGTTGTCTTATGATTATATGTTGCTATGAAAATTTTCATTGTTTATTCTGTTTAGCGATTCGATTGATATCAATAAGATGAAAATTCGTATTCTTACTTTTCTTTTCGAAAATCTTGTGCTCGTTTTTGTTTCTTTTGTATCCAATTTGGTGTTCCTGGTTCATCACGTGATCGTTTTAAAAATTCATCAACTAAAAAATATTGCAACAAAGTCAATATCAAATTGTATCGTATTACATAATAAGTAGCAAAGCTATGCAAGTAAGAGAAGCAAATATGAATAACGTTACTTACCATTAGCTGTAAAAGTACAAAAAAAACAAAGATACAAGTGATGTTAAGTGAGTGATAGCATAAAAACATGTTTTCAAGTACACAATTTTAATAAACAACAGAACAACAATTAATTTACCCTTCTCTAGAAAATGATCAATATGAAACTGCATATTTTATAATCTCTTGAGGGACCTGAGAGATGCTTACCTCCTCGATAATAACCATCGCCAGGATATGGTATCGTTTGTTTAGATTGTGGTAATTTTCGTATATCTAAACGTTGAGCTTGTGGACTAAAATTATTGGCAATCGATTCGACGGCTGTGCGAACATGTTTTTGTTCTTTGAATGGTGCAGCTACTGTCCACGAATCATTTTGAACAAGTGGAGGGTGAGTATTATGATGGAGAACAACCTAAATAAAAATGATTGTTGTATACGTTTATTTAGCATAATGGAAGATCAATCTTACTTTATACAATTCCGACACTTCACCTTGATCCCGAGGCCAGGGTGCTAAAGGTCTAGCGACACTACTTGGATAAGATGGTGCAACTAATGTCTTCAATAGAGAGTATTATTAATATTTACTCAATATATCGTATGACATGTTTACCTTAGCTTTGTCAACAGGTTTTACCTTCGCAACAGTCCCATGTTGGTTAGTTGCATGTAGTCGACCGTTGTTCATTATTTTCGAAGTTCTATTTCATACATTCGACATAAAAAATAAATCTAGAAATCAATGATTAGGAAACATAGATTTCTATTTTCTCTCTTTCAGAAAATTTCTCAATATATCATAGATGAATAAAATAATAGAAAAATGGCAACCTATATGAATACTTGAAAATAAGTGTTTTTGTTCAGGGTTGATGCAATAGAATTTTTTTTCTATCATACTGCCATTGATATACAAAGTTGCTTAACAACGATCTCTTTGTTGGCAAATGTAATCATAAATAGCGCCATCTGGTTAGTAACAACCAATATTGAAGATAAGATTTGACTTACCTTGAAAAGAATATCATTAGAAATGTGTGCTTCATGTAATCTTATATTGTTTTTGATTGCTTTGAGCGGCACATGAGGAAATTCAAATAGATAGCCGAGAGTAAGGCGGAAAAAAAGCTTTAACATTGTATCCGTCAACACTTGCTAGTCGTGTTTTTTTTTCTCAAAGTATTTTTGTCGGTGATTGACAATCGAACACAAGTTTTCTTTTTTTATCGTCGTCAATGCGAAAAAAACAGAACGATGAAATGAAAATAAAAACTCATTTAAAGAAACATCGGGAATTACTTATTTCATAATACTAAAAGAATAATGAGCTACCCGCTATATTTCAGTTCTTTCTTCCTTCTTTTTTTGTATTATTACAAAGATTGACTTTCAATGTATATTGCTGTTACATATACAATACAAGAATCCTTTTAAAAAATGTACTTCCATTCAAAAAGTAAATTGATTTTTCTGTTTCACAATCATTTTTGTATATATTATACCTCAATGAATACCAATCACACATGTACTAATGAATCAGCATTGTTTTGTAAAACAAGAAAATTACATATCATAGCTCTAATCAGTTGATAAGGAAAGATATATATGCGCCGAGTCTTTTATTTTTATTACTTTACATTTGCGTAATACTCTTATCATTTATGGCAAGACACTACCAATCAGTCGGTACTGTTCATTTAGAAAAGGCATGGTCACTTTTAAATGAATATAATGATTTTCGTGGTTTGGCACGCCATCGAAAAAAAATCGAAGCACAATTGCGAGATGCTAATATACCGTTGACATATGTTCCATGGGAATCAATGGTTCGTGCCGTACTTTGTCATAATTTATTTAGTGATAAACAGTTGAAAGAAATGAATAGTAATACTATCCAATGTTGTACGCTGGCTGATATTGCTTCGAGTCAAGCTATTATTGATTTTCTTCTTGAGAATGATCGAGAAGATGAAAAAAGCCTCACTGAAACTTGGTTTGCAATGGATGAATTGAAAGAACGTTTTCAACAAGCTAACAACATACTACCAACTGGTCAGCGTGCGAAGAAAGAAATGCTACACAAATTACTAGGTTATCCGATAGGTAAAGGAAACAAAATTGATCTTTTTTTCTCTTGTATTTATATTTATTTTCTATAGGATATGTTGACGACGAAACGGACTATCACCTAAATGAAAACAATCATGAATTATTCGATTTAACGAACGTTCTATCGATTGATGAACAGCGACAAATGTGTACCGGTGATCTGATTGAATTCAGTGGAAATCGATTACATGATGCATTTTATATCTATCGTTTACCGGAAAAGGGTATTTGGGCTCAAATTCAACAAATGTGGTCCAAACATCAAATTACAGATTTTGAATTCAATGCTATAGAAAATCAGTCCGAAGGCGAAGAGTTGATTCTCGTGCCAGCAATGGATGAATACGGATATGGTGTTCCTTATTTGTTTGCTACACGACCAACTCAATCATTGCCTGAAGGTGCCTGTCATAAATATGTTGATATTAATTGTCCGCTTGTATCTATGCATCACGAAAATCCAACCATTGCACTTGTACAACAGCATCTCAATGAACGTTTAGCAAATCCTGTATATCAAGATAAATACATGGATATCGAAATGACTGTAAAATCAGATCGATTTCCACAAGAATATGTAGCCTGTGTGATAATAACCGATGGACCAAATGATAATGTCTCCTGGACACAACGTCGTCATTACAATGGCAAGGAAGTTGCTCGAGATTTAAATGATAATTTAGAAATATTTTTCTCACGTCGTATCCTGGAATGTGAAAAACAATATAAGCAGAAAATAATCGACCTCTCATCAACTTAAATAAATTAATGAATTTTAAACATACAATTTTAAGCAAAGAACCAGCAAGAACTTTCGTTTTTCGATAGGAAACATAGACAACAGAATTTTTTCCACCTAGAATAAGTTGAATAATGTACATTACTCCTCATTTCAAGCTCATTTTTTTTCAATAATTAAAACTAGTGTAAAAGAGAAAAAAAAATCTCCGACAATGATTTTTCTATGAATTTCGATTGAATCAAGTTAGTTTTGCTAAAGTATATTAATCTTGATCGAAATAGATGAAATAATGCGCGCACACTCAGGTATATGATTTTTTTTACAATTAAAATATAAACCAAAGAAAATGACTTCTTTCAAAAACCATATTTAGCTTGAGTTTGCCGTTTTGTTAATTTCTGTTCGCTCCACATATTTTTCAATTGAAGATCATCATGTTGCGCCTAGCATTAAATAGGATATAAATATGAAGAAAAAAAAATATGAAGTTGACTTACTTTAGCAATAAGATAAGTAATTTGTGCTCGTTTTTTCGTTTCTCCTTTCGGTACATGAATTGATGCTTGTGCCAGCATAGTTTCACGTTCGGCAGTGCGATTTTTAAGTAGCTGTATTTTTGCACTGTCACCAAGCATTGCATCAATATGTACATGTTTAATTTCCTTATAACGTTCATTTTGTGGTAGAAATTTTAAAAGCTAAAGAGAAAATGTTAAACATGAAAATGATTTTCAAAGTAATTTACTTCATCATCATCTTGCATGATTTGTTGATTATTTCCATCATCATTAGTATCAAGATCGTCGAAATCAACTGGTGGATTTGGTAATGATGGTTGTTCTATAACAGTTGATCGCGCTTTCGGAAAGGTTTCACGTAAAACACTTTCAACATCAATATTTGTTACTTCAATTTGATTAGATTTCGTTAAACCAAGAAAATCTGCTTGATTATCATCATCATCCTCATCTTCTTCATTATCGCTGCCATTTGTTGAAGTTAAAATGGATGTTGAAGATTTCTTTTGTTGTTGTTTTTTATTAATTGTATAGGGAATAAATAAACCTGTTGAACTTATTTGAGGAGTTTTTGTTGTTGTCGAAGGATTTTTAACTGTAGGTAGAGTTGTTGTTGGCTTATCTTCATCATAGACTGGAGGAGGAAGTGAATTTAATAGTGCGCAATTCTATAAAAAAAAGAATTGATGAATCTTCTATAGATATGTTACTTTCCTGTCTGAAGCTTTGTTTTTTTAGCAAAAATTCTAACATGGCAGACTCTATAATTCGCTCTGGACAGAAATGGCTTACTCGTGTGGAAGTTATTTGTTTTCGTTTTGGCTTCTGTTCTTCGTCTGAATCCTGAAACGAGAAGAGAAATATATTTAGAAAAAAAAACCTAGGAAAGAGCTCGTACATGTTCAATGGTTGGAATAAAAATCTTAACCGGTCCATCACGTTTTCGTTTGGTTGGTTTTGGTAATGAAGGAATATTTTTAGCATATTCTTTATTATTTCCACGAACAATATCTTCTAATTCACCTTCAATCAATTCAGTTGAATTGATATTTACATTTGAAGAAGAACTATCTTGAGGTTTAGGAAGATTTGCCAACAGATTAGACGAAGATTTTCTATTTGTTTCTATTGCGAATTCATCGTCATCATCTTCGATGGTTATCTTTGATGAAGTTTGTGAAGGAGTTGGCAAGTGAATTCGACGAGATGCAGATGGTTTCAAGTTTATTGTCGGTTGAGTATTATTTTCTTCTTCTTCTTCACTTGAGTCGCCTTCGTAATTTACAAGTGGCATTTTTGTTTTTATTTTATCTAAAATATCTGAATGAAAATTTCTAAACTGCATTTTAATAACAAAGTTTCCTGAGACAAAAAAAACAATAAATTATTGTGCATCTTCTTGTTTTTCTTCTTCCTCTTTTTTTTCTGGATATCTTAAACAATTTTCAGCTATTTTTCGTGCTCGATACGCATTAACATAATCGGCAGGATCAACAGGAAAAAAACCACAACGTCCTAATTGAAGAGAAACAGAAATAGTACTTTATTTTAATGCGCAGAAAACTGGACGTTTCTTATTACCGAGTAGTTTTTGTACCCATGGATTAATTACGACTCCTTCAGTACCAATCCAATAGCGCAGTCGTTTTAAATTGAGCGCAACTAAAACTTCGTTTTTATCATTGGGTATTGAATCATATGAGCCAAGATTTTCAATAATTTCATCTGCATTCGGCGAATGTTTCATTCTTTGAACAACAATTCGATCAAATCGACGATTTGTACAACCAATGTTTTGTAAACGAATTTCATACGGACCTAAATCTTCGACTGGCTTAATATCAGGAGGCGGCCTTGTAATACAAATGAGAAAAGTTACTTTTAAAAAGTTATAAAAAGTGATAAACATACCCATGTCTAAATGTAAATACTTCTCCTGTTGAATCGATCGCAGTTTTTTCTTCTTTCATTACCGATGATGACATTTCAGTAGAAGCCGCAGGATTGACTGGTAGCGCTGTACGTACATAACGTTTACAAATGGAGACAAAACATGTCAATTGTGCCGATCGAATAAGAAGAAATTTATCTAGCATCTTAAAGAATAAGCAATTTCTTTTGAATACGACTTAAAAAGTGAAATCATTACGATTTTCTTGTTGAAAAACCAGCTGAGCTATTATGTGATATTCAACAAAGATTAAATCTTTTTTAGAGAAAACTGAAAATGAGTTTTACGTAAGCCTAATTTCATAGAAATATGAATAAGGAGAAAATAATACACAACTGAAATGTTTTGGATGGTTGTACTATCTGGAATGTATTCTAGTTGGTGAAAAAGAATCCCTTTGCAGATGTCGCACCTAATCATTGCATCTTGTTTTACTGAGAGGGGAACTGGTGGTCAGTTCTGATTTCCCTGAGAAAATATTATAGCATTTACGATAGCTCCTCTTCATTTTAGGAATTCCCATTAATCAGTTCTTGGACACTGCTGAAAATTCTTCTGCACACAAGAAAATAGCTGAACATCGAATAAAACCAAACAAAAATCCTTTAAATCATTAAAATAATAAAATTGATTATACAAGCAGATAAAAGAGAAATGTTCGAATCAACAAGTCTGTAAAAGAATGGATAAACTATCTGTGCCTCCATTGGCCACGGCTAAATCCAACTTTCTATCGTTGTTGTAGTCACCAACCAGAACTGAAAATGGATGAGATCCGTAACCTAATGGCACCAGAATGACAGTTGCGAAAATGCCATTCCCATATCCGAGGAATACCCCCAAATCATTACTGTTTTGATTCACGACAACAATGTCTACAATGGCATCATTGTTGAAATCTCCAGCAGCTACGAAGTAAGGATAACAGTCAGGTCCAGTTGAATAGACTAGTTGACCTGCAAAAGAACCGTTGCCATATCCAATAAAAATACTAATACTTCCAGACCCAAAATTAGCAACCACAACGTCTAGTTGAGTATCGTTATTGAAATCACCAGCAGCTATACACATTGGTATCAAGCCAGCTGTAAGCATCGTTGGATTCGCAAAATAGAAATTACCATATCCAAGAAAAGTAGCAATGTTATGAGAACCCGAATTAGCAACGGCAATATCCATTCGAGAATCACTGTTAAAATCTGCAATTATAAGCGATCGTGGTCGTGAACCACTGCCACTTGTGAGTGTAACTTGATGTACAAAGACTATGTTGATGTTCCCCAGCAGAATATTCACATCATTACTAAACAAATTAGCGACAACGATATCCAGTGCACTGTCGTTGTTGAAATCACCAACAGCTAGAGAGCATGGTTTTAAGTCAGTGGCATACGTATTTTGATCTATAAAAGAGCCATTACCATATCCAACAAGAACACTCACATCGTCGCTACCTGAGTTGGCAACAACGATATCCAGTAGGGTGTCACCGTTGAAATCACCAACAGCGACAGATCGTGGTCGAGAGCCAACTGAAAACTTTGTTTGATCTGCAAAAGAGCCATTGCCATATCCAAGTAGGACACTCACATCGTTGCTACCTGAGTTGGCAACAACTAGATCGAGACGAGTGTCGTTGTTAAAATCACCAACAGCTGCAGACCATGGTAGAGAGCCACTTGAGAAAGTTATTTGAGGTGAAAATGA
>OENM01000021.1:215820-255636 GCA_900239745.1 Rotaria magnacalcarata
TCACCAACAGCTGCCGACCATGGTTGAGAGCCACTTGAGAAAGTTATTTGAGGTGAAAATGAGCCGTTGCCATATCCAAGTAGAACACTCACATCGGCACTACCTGAATTGGCCACAACTATATCCAGTAAGTTGTCATCATTTAAATCACCAACTGTTACTGATATTGGATACTTATCAGTTGAAAAGATGCTTTCACCTGCAAATGAGCCGTTACCATATCCAAGAAGGACAACCACACTGTTGCCATCATAAATAGCGAGAACGATATCCAGTCGAGCATCATTATTGAAATCACCAACTGCTACAGAGTATGGTAGTTTAGCAGTTGAAGACGTCATTTTATTTGCAAATGATACGTTTTTAAATGTAAAAAGAATATCTATATTATCATTTTCATCGAATACGACACCAATTTCAGATAACCCATCACCGTTGAGATCACCGGCGGCCATAGTCACTGCGGCAGATGTAAAAAGAGTTTGACCACTTTTTTCCAGTGAAAACTCTCCCTTTCCAGTTCCAAGCAAAATCTTTGCATCCATAGTACCATCACAAGACACCGCAAAATCTAGCTCATTGTCACCATTGAAGTTGCCAATAGCTATCGACGATGGATGTGAACCCAATCCTGTTTCGAAAATCTTTTGATTTAGAAAGGTGCCATTTTCCAGTCCGAAAAGGATTCCTACATTATTACTCCCATAATTCGCAAGCAGAAGATCTAGTAGGCCGTCACCGTTCATGTCACGCTGGACAGTATAACTTAGATCGGAGCCATCACTAGATGTATACGACTTTTCGTTTTTCAGAAACCCTCTGTTATACTGCAGTACTATACTCACATCGTCACTAGCTCTGTTGACGACAACGATATCCAGTCGGGTGTCGCTGTTGAAGTCACCAACAGCTACACAGTATGGTTCAAAGCCAGTTGAATAACTTATTTGATCTCCAAAAGAGCCATCACCGTATCCAAGAAGGACACTCGCATCCTGGGAACCATAATTGGCGACAACGATATCCAATTGGTTGTCGTTGTTTAAATCACCAACAGCTACATACGTTGGATATTTGTTAGTTAAAAACATTATTTTATTTGCAAATGATCCGTCACCATATCCAAGCAAGACACTCGCATCCTGGGAACCAAAATTGGCGACAACGATATCCAATCGGGTGTCGTTGTTGAAATCACCAACAGCTACAGAAATTGGATAAGTGTGAGATGAAAATTTTGTTTGACTTGCAAATGAACCGTTACCATATCCTAAAAAGACACTCACATCGTTGTCAAGATAATTGGTGACAACGATATCCAATCGGGTGTCACTGTTAAAGTCACCAACAGCTACAGATGTTGGGTCAATGCCAGTTGAAAAACTCATTGGGTTTGCAAAAGAACCATTATCATATCCAAGAAAAACACTCACACCATAGCTATCTGAGTTGACAACAACTAGATCCAGTCGTGTATCGTTGTTAAAATCACCAACAGCTACAGAACGTGGTAGAGAGCCAACTGAAAACTTTATTTGATCTGTAAATGAGCCGTTACCATATCCAAAAAGGACACTCATATCGTTGCTATCATAATTGACAACAACGATATCCAGTAGGGTGTCACCGTTGAAATCACCAACAGCGACAGATCGTGGTCGAGAGCCAACTGAAAACTTTATTTGATCTGTAAATGAGCCATCACCGAGGCCAAGAAGAACACTCACGTCGTTGCTACCTGATTTGGCAACAACTAGATCAAGACGAGTGTCATTGTTAAAATCGCCAACAGCTACAGACGATGGTTGAGAGCCAGTTGAATAATTCACTTGATTTTGAAAGCCCTCAAAAGAACCCAGAAGGATATCAAGTGTACCCGTGTCATTGCTAACCACAATAATATCTAGACGATGATCTTTATTGATATCACATATGACAAGCGAGATTGAGGACAAAGCCCCTGTTGAATACATGTTTGGCTTCCCAAAGGTGCCATTTCCAGATCCAAGAAGTAGGGCTATGTTGTTAGTACCGTTATTCGCTACGATTAAGTCTAATTGATTGTCTTGATTGAAGTCTGCAGCTCCAATCGAGTATGGAGAAGCAGAGCCGGTGGAATAATTAGCTAATTTATCGAAAGTGCCTTTACCATTGTTTAATATCACGACTATTTCATTACGGCCGTAACCAGCGACAGCAATGTCGAGGTAGGTATCACTATCGAAATAGCCAACAGTAATTGAGTGAGGCTGGGAACCACTACTAGTTGAAATAATTATATGATTTTCAAAAGTATAATGCATGCTTCCAAAATAAATAATGATATTGTCTGTACCATAGTTCGCAACAGCGAGATCCAAATAGTGGTCGTTATTGAAATCTCCACTGACTACAGAGGATGGAGAAGAATCATAGCCTGTCAAATATGTAATTGAACTCATGAAGTCTCCATTTCCATCGTTATATAGTATACTTATACTATTTGTTCCGTAATTAACGGTAACAATATCAATTTGTGTGTCATTATTCAAGTCAGATACGCTTATCGCGATCGGACGTGATGCGTTCATAGAAAGTTCTTTATATTTCTCGAATGATCCATTTCCAAATCCGAGAAATACACCGATACTATTAGTACCGAAATTCACCACCGCGATATCCAATGCTTTATCCTTGTTGAAATCGGCAACAGCGGTCATGTACGGTGTAGATCCGTTCCCAGTTGGGTACTGGATTGGATTTGAAAAATTACCACCATTCTGTCCAATATAAATTGCAATAGTATGGATGAGATGATTGGCAACAACCATGTCTATCCAAGTATCATTATTGAAGTACCCAATAGCGACAGATCGAGGACCGTAATTGTATTGGATGGGCTTTTGGGGTGTTTCTTTAAAATTAAGCACACACTTTTGAACTAAACAACGGATAAAAAATAATGTTAAGAATAATCAACTGATCAAGAGCTCTGCTTGTGTTGACTATGGTAGGAGATTCAGAAGTTATATACGAAAGACTCTGAGAATCTAAGTTGCTAATAAACTTCGTTAGTTATTTCCTTGTTTTTTTCATACTTTATGGAATGCGTGCAAAAAATTTGTCATCTGTGACAATCACAAAGAACATTAACGAACATGATAACCGTAAAAAATGGAAGTATGTATCAAAAAATGTAGATGCATGCAATTCTTTCCAAACGTACAAAAATTTGGTTTGGGTATTTTTCTATTTTGAAATCTCACGAGATGAAGAAGGCTTCATATTCGAATCGAATCGAATAAACATGAAAGTTGCATTCTATTAGGGGATACTGTCAGTTATTTGGTCAGTATTTTAAATTAATGATTACAATAACAAAATAGCGGAGTTTCTATGATGAAAGCTTAATAAATACGATGAAAATATCTAAGACGATAGTGGACGAGATGTTAATTTGGTGTCTGGATGCCTATCCCATTAGTAAAGTTATATTCTATTAAAGCTGAATAGAATTAGACACTTAGAATGATAAGATACACCTGCGATTTTCTACACCATGAATTTAAAATATAACTTGTTAATTAGAAAATAATTCTTTTTAAAGGCCGCAGCATTTTCAAAGTTCTATTATTCATCCATAAAATTTGAAATCCTTTAATCTCGCGATAAAGGATAATCAAGACTGATAGTAAATAATATTCGAAGGTCAACTCTAATTTCTAGAGATGATGTCATCAATCAAAATATATTTGCTAATAATATTTTTGAAGATCAGTTGAAATAACTGAAAAAGGAAAAGCATATAAGAAATGACTTTCTGAATGAAACAGACTCATATTCTGGAAAAAATAAAGATATTATGTTTCTAAATTCAAAGATAATCATTCATTTTAGTGAATAATTTATGCGAAAAAATTCACAAGAAACGTTCCTTAATGAACACGAACGATCTAATTTTCTCTATGACTAATATTTTTCAAATAAATAAGAATGCAAAATATTGACTGTTTTATTTGCTCGATCTAGATACGCATATTATCTATCTGATGAACTAATGAAGACTTTTCTGTTTGGTAAGCGAAGAAAATTTTCGATGAATTCATAGAGAATTTTAAAGGCATGAGTAATTCACTCATTAACCAATGGTTAAGTCTATTTGTTAACTTATTTAAAAATATGGATGTTGTATACTTATTAAATTTAATCTTACGATCATTTAAAACACTGTGATCACTTATGAAAGTTAATAATATTATTACGTAAACGACCCTTTATGCTAAAATAATACTCATAAAACAATAATAAATATTCAAAGAAATAGTTTTGCGTAAATGCTCAGTAAGTGTTGATACATTTGTATTAAACGATAACATGTGCTTCCTTTTTTATTCGTAAGATAGATATAAAATTAAATAACAAGCAATCGAATATAGAGTATACCCCAGAATGATCATTGTGAATCTTCGTACATAATCGTTATGTCACCGTGACCTTGCCGTATTCTATCATACATACGATCATATTAATGTCTCTGTCTTTAAGGAGGAGTACGACCCCGCTATAGCGCCGTATTTCACCGTAAACAGGCATCTTCGGGTCATACTATTCGATCTTGAGCATGAATATCCCAGATCGTGGCGGTACGGCGGGAAACACGGGAAATCGTTGGATGCTAAAAGCAGTATTCCTCTCGGAAATTCTCGGATTTTTTCCGATGGATTCCGGTCATCTTCTAGTGCTTTCCCTCAGGAATCGACAGTAAATCATCAGGAAAAACACCGAAAATTTTCTGATCGGAATACTGCTTTCAGGTTCCAGTGGCTTTCCGTGTTTTCCTGCGGAATACAGCGACTTCGCCACATCTTTCCTGCCGGTTCATACAGTATCCGGTAACCGGAACGATCGACATGGGATAGTACTGTAATAAATAAAATGATTTATCGTTTTGCATGATTGGCACGGCTTACTGAAATGAACGTATGTTTTGTACTTTTAAAGTAGTTTTTAAACTATTTCATTTCTAATTCAATTCCTTTTTTTTTCTTTCCAAGAGATAAACATATTTTATATGAAAAAAGTGAATATATTATTTTGTAGCCATTGAGAAATTTCATCTTTTTCTGGCAATTTGAATTGTTTCTCCCTATCACTGTAATTTTTATTGAAATTCCAGAAATGCCAAAATCGACTTTAAGTATGGTCACCTAATTTTTAAAATTCATGATTCGCTAGTTGATTTTCGGATTTCTATTAAATGCTTGATTTTCGCAAAAATAGAAATTCAAATCTATTCACCAGCAAAACACCATTCGTTGAAAATCGGCAATGATTTTCATAGACTTGAAAAAACCTGGTTGAATTCATATAGGCATTNAAAATTATATACCTGAACAACTCAGAATAAGTGAATATGTACTATCATGTACTATTATGTACTATTATGTACTCTTACAATATATCCACCTATTCTAGTTTTTAAAAAAAAACATAGGCAAAATTGGCAAGATTTTTCTCGATGGGCCAAAATTTTTAACCCAACAAAGTATTGATAACGTAGAAAAAAAGGCAAAAATAATAAAACGATGTTCATTTAACTATACAGCAAACAGAGATTCTTTTAACCTAATACGCATGAAAAGAAACTCAAATTTTAAGCCTGCCTCAGACTTGCTGAGCTAGACATATTTAATTCTATCGTCAGTCTCTATTTGTAACATTTGGTTTTGAAATTCAAACACCAAAATCAAGACGACGATTATATATTTTTACATATAATTGGAATATTTCCAAGAAAAGTGATAGCTTTGAACGTATTGCCACTGGCGAATCTACCATTACAGCTAACCAGCGAGGGTCACCCCTTTACGAAATTTTTTTCGATTTTTCCCAGCAGAAATGAAACAGAAAAGAGTCATATTGCTTTAAATAGGCTTCAACAACCACTTTTTGACCAGGAGTACCACCCACTTACGGATTTTCTGGATCCGACGCTGCTTATTGGGTAGTTTTCCAATTCGCATGATTTAGTATTAGTCTTTTAAAACAGGACAAAAGAGAACGACAAAACTATAAGTGTAAGTGCGCAATTTTATATAAGTATATTTGTTCTTTTTCTTTTTTCTTTAGACTTTTCTTATAATATAGTATCGCGAAAGAAGAGACAAGACGATAAACTGGACGAGATAGGTTAGAGTTCAATCGTTTTATTTCCATGGCAGCATTTCGAGAAAAGATAAGAAAAGAACAAGTATAAATATAGATATGTATGTACAATTCTGCATTGGTAATTTTTTTTTGTTCTGCTTTTTTCTGTTAATTTTGCATAAGAACAGCCAAAGGGTACATATGCGATTCAAACGAAAGAAAAAAGACAGTAGCCCAGGTCGACTAATCCGACGACAGATTCTATCGGATCCTAAGACATCCTACTAACCGAGGAAATTCAGTTGGATTCTGGGTTTCGGAACTATTGACGGATCCGACGGAAGAATTTTAAAAAATATCAAATTTCTATTTAGTGCAAAAGGGCGTTTAAGAAGTTGAGTATAGCAGACGTTTTTGGCGCATCGGATCCCAGAGTAGGATACAATCGGATAATATCGGATTCCGATCCTGCGGATCCGAATCTCGGTCCGAAACCCGGAATCCGACGGAATCTATTGGGTCTTGTCGGTTTTCATGTAAGATCCGATACAATCCATTTTCAGATCCGATTGTAGGAATGAACGACCTGGGAGCTAGTTTATTCAAAAGTAAATAATTGTGAAAACGTAAAATTTCAATGGGCAAAAATTAACTAAGGAAAATTAAAACTGGCAGGGCTCAAAATGAAATGGGCAATTGCCCATTTGCCTCCCTCTGGTTACGCTGCAGCAGGATAGTACATGATACTACATATCCACTTATTCTGAGTTGTTCAGGTATATAATTTTGAATAATACAAAATGTATTTGTATTCGCGCATCTTTGAATCACATTGAAAAATAAAAAATATTTTTTCAAGCTTAATGACCTTTCTTGCAGGACAGATACGTGACTCTTATAACTTATGCTTTGAACCAAAATTCTATTCGTATTGTCTTCTTCTCGCTCTATTTGAATAAAAAATGATCATTGGACGCGCCTTGAAAAGTAAAATAAGAGTATACGTTAATTAGTCGACTTGGAACATGTTCAAAATCAAAAACGCTCGGACCTCAAATATTATACTATAAGATATCACATTATTTTACATTAAAATATTACTAGAGAAAGTTACAATGACCATAGGCAAAAAAATAAGATAGTTGAAAACTCATTTCTTTCCAATTAGATACCTACTAGATAGAAACAACACTAATTCACTCTTTTTAAAAAAAGATGCTGTTTGAAAGTGCCATACTTTCATTCCTTACAATCTTCTTGAATGGATTCTCCAGTGTAACTTTTTACAGTAAAACCTCTCATCTGATTTCGTAAGAAACGCATCAAATCTCGATGGCAGAAAATCAAAAAAATATTGCCTATATACAAAAGGAAACATTGTCTATAGAACACCCGTTAAAATGAAATTTTCGTTCCATTCACAGATTAGCAATGAAAATTTCTTATTATAATGCTGTAAAAACGTACCATTTTGAAGAAATTGAAAATTCGTTTGTATATACTTACCAAATCTCCTAGTAACATCATTTTTTCTTCTCCTTGAGTTGTATATCATTCTACAGTGTATAACAGTGATTTTGTAACAACGATGTATTCATTTAGAAATAGTCAAAAGTATCTTTCTGAATTTAAGCAAAAAAGCTTTAGTATGCTTTTCCTCGCTTATGAAAAAAAAATCCTAAAGACATCTATTACAAAATAAGATACCTGTAACTGTTGGTGCAGTAAAACAGACTGTCAGTATACCCAAAATCATCATTATAATTGTGAACACACAAAATGCACCAACGGCTATTGCTGATCGATGTTTTGACCAACACGTTTTCTCCCTAATGAAACAATCCTGTAGATTACGTGAATGACAAGAAACAAAAGAGACATACAAATTATGTGCTGGAGTATGTGTTGACTCATTGGCCTTCTTATCAGTACGGGATATTACTACCCTTGAATCAGCTTGAGCTTTTGCTGTGCTTTCATATTGTTCACTTTCGACATGCCAGTGTTCTTTGTCGTGTGCATCTTCACCAGTAAAATCTTGAGTCATCTCTAGTAAAGTAACAATATTTAAGCGACAATAGTTTCTAAGAAAATATCATTGGTCATTTTAATATATAGTAATGTTATATCAAATACCTTTTCAGTTATTGGTGGAATTTTTCACTTTGTAGAAAAACCGGAAAAGGTTCACTAAAACAGGTATTTTCTTGAAGACCAAATAAAATAATAGTTTGTAGTTCTAATCTAAAATATTTAATGGTGAAATACTCGTTTGTTTTTGTAAACATTGCTCGCATAGTCTAAACGAATGACTTTTTGTTGATGATACAGAAAAATTCAGAATCTATTGATGAAGATTTTGCTCATGAACGCTTGAAGTGTAAAGAAATTCAAAACAAAAATGACCATTGGAAATATTTACATAGAAATGAACTTCATGCGCTATGTAATAGTGTATGCTCCCATAAAAGTTACATTTTACTGCTTAATAGGCTCAATAGGCTAAAAATTATTTGTGAAAACATTTCTTTTTTACTTTTCAAATTTTGATGCTAACAGTTTTGCGTATTAACATAGAAAATCTATTTCCAGTTAATTTTGCCTACAACTTTGCTTCCAATTCCAACTGAATCTTTCGGTCAGCAAAAATATTTTTCATAGATGCAAAGGTCGGTCTACTGTCTAGTTATGATTTAGAGATTTTCCTTTGGCTTATGTATTTAACTGTTCAGTATTTTATTACCAATGCTCAGTAAAAAATTCAAGAAGCGCAGTAATTAGTTTTAAAAGGTTTAATATATTTTTTGTTCCGTTTCTTAAAAAATTATTTCAGTAGAACAAGTGCAATTACACTCCTATAGAAATTAATTGAAGCAGGGCATGAGTGATTGTGGATGGGTACCTATGTCTTCAAATCGTCGCACTTTTGACGATTAATCGTGATAAAATCGTTGATTTTGCCGCGATTTTGAGGACATGAGTATTCAATTACAACATTTTTTGATCTAAACTATATATTCAAGATGATAAAATTTATTAATTATTAGAGAATGTGTTAAGAGGATCTTAAAATTTTCTATACCATTCGTGAGGGTGTTGGTGTTGGAAAATTTATTGTAAACGGACTCATTTTTATGGATTAGAATGATTTCTATCTCAAGTTTTAACGGTAGTATCTATTTCATTAGTGTCCTCTCGATTTTCAATATAAATCAAGAATAATAAAGTTTATGATACTTACTAAACTACTACGTATATGACGGATGCTTGAACTTTCGTATGAGTATTAGTTACAATCACAATAAAGACTGTCTCTCTTGGACAAGGTATTGTATACTTGCTTAGCTACGAAATAATAGCATAACTGATGTAAAAAAAACACTGTTTTATAAGGCAATCATATGCTCATGGTTCTTGTAAACAATTCTATCACTATATAATGCAATCTGGCTTTCATATGCTATGTGGATATACAAACTTGCTTGAAACATTTATAATACACACGAGGGAAATTACATTGAATAGAGAAAACCAATCACTGTGACAGCTTTTTTATGTCATAGCTATCGAATGTTTGAGCCAATCATACATAAGATATTGATAAAAAAAAACGATAAGAAAAAAGTATACTCACAGCATAGGCGCAAGTAGATTTATTTACATAAAATTTGGTAATGAGAAAAAAATCGATATAATCACACATTTTCCCATCACTAAAGAATGTTTTATTAAAGTAAAAGAGCAGCGCAGAAACTTCGTTTCTCGAAGTTTCGTGGATTAAAATTATTGATAAGAATCAGAGTAAAATTCTTGATTATAAGAAAAAGTCTTTCGGTAACAGTAAATTACTAACTGAATGCAGATGACATCATGAACGTCGACAATATGAATATATCTCCTTTCAAATCAATTTTATTTTATATGAATGAAAGTGACCACTGTCAATTGGAAGATTTCGCAATTCAATATGTTTTGCATAAATACTGACGACTTTTGTACAAAAATACGTGATACAACATCAATAATCTTCTACAAATGTTACATGATTATATGTTTTATATGAAAATTTTTCTCTATGCTAAAATAAAATAATTATATTGTGAAACTTATTCATTGAATTTGATTTTGTTCATGATTATCAGGAATTAAACAATATACAAGATTATACTTAGCCGAGTAGGCAAGGAAGAAGTTGCAGATGCAACGAAAACAGTAATGAAATATTTTGTATTTTTGTGAACCAGACAGAAACTTTAGGTCCTGCATAGTCACTGACACATGATTGGACTGTTGGAAGATTTTGTTTTAAAGATAATTGTCGATTTGAGGTATACTAAATCGTTTGATTTTTCACTGAACACTATTTACATTGTTTTATTTTGTATCAAATGCTGCATTTTTCATTGACTGTACTAATCAATGTTATTAGATTCCTTTTATTCCGATTCTAAGTTTTTTTGCATCGAACAAATCCGATTCTATTGGGTAGCAAAAGCGATAGATTCTGCTCTGCTCTGATAACCCATTGATATCTTGATGGACAAGTTGTATAAATACATAGCCATAATCCACTCCTCCTCCCGCCCCCCGGACGATTCCCCGGGGAGTTCCCGCAAAATAACGAAATTCCTGAGGAGTCCCTGTCGTGAGTCTCCGGAGATTTCTCTCGGGAGAATTGATCAGATTTTTTAAAATAAAAAGAAACTTTTCAAATTTTTTTAAATTTTAAAAAGCTAAGAAGAATTTATTAGTAATTAGATATGCCATCCATTTTCCCCAGACAACTCCCCGGGGAGTCCCCAGGGAGTCCCCGCAAAAGAACGAAATCCCTAGGGACTCCCTGGGAATTCTTTGAGGGAGAGTTGACTAGGGAGTGCTTGTTCTTTATTTATTTGTCCGTCCATGAAGAGATTGCACGGCTGTGAGATAAAATTTTAATAATTAATAGCTATCAGATTCATATAAATTACCTGTTTTACATCATAATTAGTAAAGAGAATAATAATTCATTTTTATAAAGATCATTTCTGCATATAGAAGGATCTTTGTTCGTCTTTCATTATGGCAAGCGTTTCCGATGTTGCATCTTCATGTTTTGCCGGCCGTATTAAAACGTTTCGTCTATTTAGAAAAATCGATTGCTTCAAAAGCATCGACCCAGAAGCATCATATAACTTTTACTATTCACACCAATGAGTGCTAAAAATTATTTAGATAATATCTGCATAAAGTTGCTATTTACATTTCTGTGAACTGTATATTTTCATCTGGGGTTACAAGTGTCACCATATACGCTCAAATCACGTCGATGATATATTAACCGTAAATGTAAGCCACACTCAATTCGAGTACGAGTAACAACAACCTGTCTAAGAAACTGTAAAATGTATATGAATCTTCTATTTTGTTATTTCTATGTTAACCTTTATCGAATCGCAAGGACCTTGTTTATGTGATGTTTTATTAGCAAAGTTTCACATTTTTACAATTAAAACGACGAACAAGCGAGGAAGTAATAAAGCAATGAAATTGTTTTTGGAACTAAATCCTCTCGAAGAATTAAATGAACCATAATATGGTGGTACGCCCGTTACGTATCAGTCTTACCATAAATAAATCATCTTCAAATTGCAAGGATTAATCAAAATTTGAACTTGATGAGCGTGGCATCGATCGTCAATCAGAGAGCTGCGAATCTAAAATGAATCAGTTGTAAATGTTTATTTTTTCTCAAGTTCAGGCTGAACCGAGAAAAGCATAGAAACATGCTCATCTTTGAATACAGTTAGTTTTTTGGATATTTCAAAAAACGTGCGATACAAATATTAAATATGAGATGGTAATAGAATTCATATGCTCGACAGAATCATCTTAGTTGATAGAATGAAGTCTTAATTTGATGATTCTTATCATTTTTCTTCTGAAAATACAGATAAGGTTTTAATTTTGATTTTGATACATAACACAAAGTAAGAGAGGACTGGCTGATAGAGAGTATAGTTTTATTTATTATTATCATTTGAATTATGAATATATATATGCTATTTCTTAAAATCCATTGCATGCAAAATAATGGTGGACTTTGTTGAAGAACTCTACCTCTTAATTGTAATTTATTTAAATTCAAAATACAGAAAACAACTATCTAGCAATATAGAAAAAGCAGACGACCAAAGTGAGCTTAAACACCGACAAATGCTTCTTCTGTAGTGCTTCACTGAAAAATCATTCTGTATAAGCTTATGATCCATTGAGTTATATCCAAATAAAACATGGATTTTCTCCGTTTAGGCTTAAGTTTTGTGGAAGCTCAATGTTTTATAATATCTAAAAGTTTAATTCAAGAGACTGATAAATGAATGCCCATTCGATCATGAGTATTGCTCTATTAACCGTACTACTCTTTGATTTCCACTCTAAATATTTTCTGACTAAATACAATTGTGATTCTTGGTTCAAATTCTCAGTTCTAACTAGTCCCTCAATTGGATAGGATTTTGGTTTTTCATTTTTGGGTTTGATGCGATTTGAAATAGACATATGCATACTTGATACTAAACCAAGAACAAAATATCAAATAGTTTTTTTTTTCCGCAATCTTAGTCAAGTTTATTTTAAAAGAAAAGGAAACTGTTTCATTTATGATGTTTGACATTGACTTGAACTAAGGTTTGGTTTTCCGTTTATTGGAACATAGACGACAACTTCACATTTTGTTTCAGTACCGAATTTGGGATTGGTGGGTTGAGCAGTAAACCCAATTTTATAATTCATACCATTGACAACTTGAGTTTGAACGGCGGTAACTTGGAGGTTTGTAAGAAAAAGATTTTGTGATTGAGATAATGCTTCAGCAGCGAAAACCACCAAACTTTGAATGAAGTCAGTATTAATTAATTCTGGTTTGTTCGAATAGCCGCCAGGAAGACCAAATTGACCATGGCAGACAGCTACTAATAGGATAAGAGCAACAGCAACTTTAAACATTTTTTCTTCTTGTCAGAAATAAGACGTAATCGATAAAAGCACAATTGATAATATGAATGCATTTGTCGATGCTGGATATCGTCTTTTATAGAAGAAAATGATCGAAGCTTGTTTGAATAGGAATTACCAGCATAGAATAAAACAGTGATGCTATTATTAAAGAAGAAAACAATAACAATAATATTACAATTTATCCTATGATCTTACGGTCAATATAATAGAAGTAATTAGAAGGGCATTTACAGTGACAAAAAGTAAATATCAAAATTCAGAGAGGTAACCTTGAAAGTGATATTAAGCTGAGGCTGTTTTGCCAGTATACTTTTAATTGAATTTTAAGATTCACATGAAAATCAAGTAAATATTTATCATAGATAGATTTTGATAATAAATAAATAAGAATAGTTTTACGATAAAGTTATTAGCGAGAAAAAACGAATAGAATTTGAATCTTGTTTAATTTACATATTTTGTCTAGATGCATAGAGCAGAAGACTAACGTTTTATCTTTTAGCGTTCATTGTTAGTGTAGCAATCATAGATTTTAATTTTACTAAGATTAAACAGTTTTCTGCAATATCCTTCATAATATTCTAGATCAAGACAGTTCTAAAATTGAATTTGTGACGATGCAGGTTCGATATGTTCTGGATTTATTTTCCTCATAAAATATCAGCATACACTCGTTAACATAATTTTGTTAAAATTGTTGATCAGAATTAGTCAATGTGAAACCTAGTAGGTGCCAAATTTTTGAAGAAAATTCATTTCGAAATTGTGTCGCTTTCTAACAATCTTTTATCATAATCTACTTATTTTTAGTTTTGAATTTTTAGGTGTTATCCTAATTAGAAGTAACACAATTACAATTACTGCAGATAATAGTATTTTACTTGTATCTGTGCTTGAGTGCAAAAGACCTATTTAGTATTTTTAGTTGACCTAGAACTATAATAAATTTTGTGCGTGAGATGTTGACTATCGCTGATAAAGTTTTCAAAATAAATGACATACTATTCGACTGAACAGCCGAAACGCAGATAATGCACAGACGTTTTTCAACTCCGAACGATTGTATCTAGATAATGGTAAAAGGAAAACGCTTGTAAATTTCAACACTTATGTAAGTCGACAACTTCTATAATACCTGAAAGTTTGAGCCTCAGTTGTTGAGCAGTTTAGATTTTATAGGTGAAATACTGGTCGGTAACACACAGACAAAAAAGATCCTTCGTTCTCAGTAGACACGAGAGAAGTGATAAATGCTGCGAACTACGCTATGTTAATGAATATTCTGACAGAGCATTTTGTAGCTCAAAGTCAGAAGTATCTTTTGATGAAAAGAAAATATAATTAATTTGAAAAATGAGCGAGCTATTGACAAAACATGAAGTAACGCACAGACACGAATTTTTTCAACAAAAATCCTTGATATAAAATTTTACTCCGATTTTGAAAATATCGGTTTAGAACATCAAAGTAGTGTCGCGCATTTGTAGTTCAAGCTGGCACCACTGTTTTTATATTAATCATATTTCCATTTTTGGAATATGATAAGAAACAAAAGAGCGTTTTTACGACATATTTTCACGAAAATATTGATTTTTGGCTGGCAACTATCAGTCCTTATGGTAATTATTAAAAGGAAATTGCATAGATCGACACAGAATATACGAAAACCTATATAGTAAATTAAATGAGTAAGATTGGTTGTTTTGCGTCCGAGAATTTGAGTGCTCAACTTCAATCATACTGGTTGACCGTTAGCCGTTTTGGCTGTGAAATTACAATTTTCACAAGAAAACTACATCAACTGATTATTAAACCATTGTCAAAAATTCATATTCAATAAAGTACAAAAATATTTATCACGAACTACGGATCCGAGTATTTTCCTCCGAGTCCTTATTCGAACCAGTGCACTTTGTATTTGTTGACTGTTCTTTTAGTACTATATTAAGATCAGGGGATTAAGAAAAAAACAAAATACGCGGCTTGAACCACAACCATCGACAAATATTATAATGAATACTATTCAAGAAAGTTGTTGGCATAGAGGTTTATTCGAACAAAACATGAAATCTTAGAGCCAATGAATATCAATGTGCTGAAAATGCTATTATATAAAGTTCAACGTTAACGTAAAATTCGTCCTTGCCCTGGCAGATATGAGTCACTTGATTTTTTCAAATTTATCATCTTATTTTAAAGTATTATCTTCAACTAACCGCGAAAGATAGTGCGCCATTTTGAAATGTAAATGAAGCATTGAAAAATATCTTTTAATAACGTTCATTTTTATATGAAGACAATTAGTATTTTTCAAATAACAATCCAAAACAAATTCTTCATCAGTAGAATGAACCATAATTGTTCTGCTCAAACAATGTCAGCTAACATCTAACAAACAATTATCTATGAAAATAAACGAACACGCATGAAGACAATCGAATTGACCATCACTGCTAATAACAAGGATATTCTTTCAAAACTTCTCCAAAGTTATTGCAAGAGAGCCATATTCAACTCTTATTTGAAAAACAAGAATGCATCAAGAGTAACTTTCCCATTGTGAATGATGGAGAATTTCGGTTGATAAAAAGTAGCCGAAATCATCTCTTCATTGATGTTCTTATTGTAAATTTTTCTTTCTATCAATACAAACATGAAATAATATTTCTTGTCATTGAATGGTTTTCTTCACTGGGAAGAACATCCATTTTTAATTGAAAAAATATCAATCATAAAAGGCCAACGATGAAATTTGCTCAATAATAGTTATAAATTTTTATTAATGTTTCTTGGAGCAAAAGAAGAATTTTGTCAATATTATCAAAAATATTTAAGAGTAACAATCGAAAAGCTTTCACCGTGAAAAAAAGTTAATTCAAACTGTAAAAAGTTCGCAAAATCCGTCTTAATTATATTGAATAGATCCATGATCTCGTGAACTCTTGTTTTAAGAAACAATACTTCAAACATCCCATTCTCCGTGCAGAAGAAACGAAATTTTTGACTTTAATCGAACTCGGCACATAGTTGCCATTTCACTTTCCATCCAAAATCAACAAATTTACTTTGTTTACCACTTAATCCGAAATAAGAAAAGTTGCTTTTCTTTTTATTCATTTACGTAATGTTAAAATCTTGTTTTTACTTTATAAAGACAACACGAATACAGTTGACAACATCGTTTCTCACAGCCATAGAAAATTCACAGATCACTCAAATCTTTTTTTCTCTTCTGTTATTATTTAACCAAACGAACGACATACAAGAAAAAAAAACTGTCAACGAAAGTATTTTTGTTAGCTTTTTCATTAAAGAAATAATTGACCATTTTTTTTTCTTCTTCTGTTGCAACATAAGATTTTCGTCATTTTTTAAGAATTATACCAAAACGAAACGTCTTAGTGTACGCTTCAAGAATTGAAACGAATGACTATAATCTGCTCAAAAACTTTAATCAGTCTTTTATTCTTATCAATCTTGTATTTTAATTTGGGTATGAAACTTTTATTTTCTAATATACAGAAGGCAAATCTTGATTGAATCTAGCTTCGGCTCAACTATTGTGCTGGCAATGTGATCCATGTCCCGACCCTTTCGATAACTCATCGTCATTAGTTTCACTTGCTACATGTACATCATCACAAACCATTTGTGTGGTATGCTTATTGATCGTAGATTTAAAAAATAAACAACAACAAATTATTCTTTTCCGTAGAAAAATACAATTAGTACACCCAGCAGTGCTCGAGTAGCTAAAGGATGTGTATCAAGTTGCACGCCGAGTTCACCAAATTCATTTGGTAGTGGTGCTTCCGTTGCTTGTTGTAATACAAACTATTGTAATCTATCGACAAAAAAAGAATTATCATTAACAATTTGCATACTATTTATGCCTCTCTACTGGTTGATTTCTTATCTTCGTCAATATACATAGACAGTTGAATTTTTCGATCGAACTCACCATCTAAATTATTAAAGAGCTCTTGCAAAATAATTTATATTTCATTTGTGTTTTTTTTCTTCTCCAAACAACATGATTAAGTACTCAATACGATTATTCAAATAAAAATTTGAAACTTATAAAGTATGAAAGATTGCCATTCAATGCATTTAACAGTGCCTCGTGTATAATGTTCTAATAAACATGGATTTCGAAGTTCCAATCTATTATTGATCATCAATCAAGAAACAAAAGTATTGCACAGATTACCATCGTATAATCTACATAAGTTCAACGCCAATCTAATCAGATTAGAAAAAATATATTATAATTTTATCGTTTAGCAAATATTTTCGGCGCAAATTCACTGGCAAACTAGGAGAGCAATTCCATGACAGCTTTCTTTATATAATCTGCTGATCATTGAACTGGTCTTCCTGTATTGTACAGCTAATTAAGAAACAATTCTAAACCCGTAAATCGAGAAAATCAATCGATGATCTGAAAGGGAGAAAGAAGAGAGCAATCCCCATGACAATTTATCTCTTATGTGTAATCTAATTATCAAGAAGAGCTCTCTCCTCTACTTTCAAAAGCAACACCTTTCATCATACTTTAAAAAAAGAAAAGACATACCATATTCGTATTGTTTGAACACAATGGCTATACAACTAGTAAGTAGGTGTTGAGTGCCTACATATATATATATGCATATGAGGGGGATAGATACAATGTATCATAAATAAAAAATGATGTTAACGGAACATTCTCAAATGTTTTATTCACTTGATGCCTTCTCTTCTTCTTTTTTCTAATACGAAAAGACGTATCTATTTCACGTTATCATTTGATGAGCTTGTGTTCAATTGCGGAACGGATAATAGTATTTGTGCATATATATATATATATATATATATATCAACAGCAAATAATAAATACCACAGTGCAATCAACGAATATAAAATAGATGATGAAGAAAACGAAGAACAAAAAAAGAAGAGATGCATTCGTATTCGTTCGCTCTTCTGTCTTTTTCTCCCTCTTTTTTTTGAAAAAACCTTTCGTGTTCTTCTAATTTACTCCTCCTCACAACATATACTGACATTTTGAAACTAAACGAACAATAACAACATGCGCATACATATATACATCTTGTTGTTGATGATTAATCAAATCTATCGATAGCAAAACGAACCAAAGAGAGAGAGAGAGAGAGAGAGAGAGAGAGCGAATGAAAACGAGAAGCTTTTCATGGATGATGCCATTTCCAATTTGATGCCGTTTGAACTTTATATATTCGATGTTTATACATATACATCATGAAGTCTAGCGAGAAGAGTTAATTGAAATCGTATGATACCTACGATAAGGCGTTTCGTAGTTGCTTCTTTTTTTCTTCTGCATCATTTTTTATACTTCTATCATCGCGTAACGATAAAATGAAAACGAACACTTCTATTCCCTTCATGTCTTCAGCTGTTCGATTACATCAATAATAACGAGAAACAAAACTCGCATGAGTTTGCATCATCAAATACTTGATAGTTTGTGCTTTATGATTTTATAGCATTCGTAGTGTAGAAGTTTATTCCAAAAAAAAAACAAACGAAACGAAGAGAACAGAAAAGATCACAACTCTCTAACACTTGGTTAAACAAACTAACAAACTGGATTTCCATTTTGGATCAATGATTAACATAGGTTCAGGTTTATAGACTTTCATTTTTTCAAAATGTCCTTTCCGATATTCAGTCTCCTCATGTAACATTAATTTTAACCAAATCATATCCGAATATTTCTCTGTTAATAATATTAATTGTTCGTATGCATGATCAGCTAATTGTTCGACTTGTAAATATTGAAAAAGAATTAAAACAATTCTCTCCATGTCTTCAATATTAACTGTGATCGCATTTAGTATTGAGCCAATATTTGTTAGAAGACATTTCATATAGCGATATTCAAGTTTCTTCGATGGTGATATTAAACGATTATTTTCAAGATGTTGAATAAGTATTGGTAGAATATCTTGTCGAATACGACGATCAACAAAATCTGAACATAACCGGCATAGACATTGTACTGTTGATAAACAACGCATGCGAATATTAAAATCTTTATCATAAAGACGATGAATAAGACCAGGCCAAAGTTTGTGTACTAATGGTAGAAATAGATTTTCATCAATTGTTGAAAGTAATTGTGCTAATGATGGAAATGCATCGAGTACATAGGAACGTACATGAATATTTGAGTGTGATATAAAATGTTGAAAAACGTCAACGATCGATACTAGCATTTTATGCCATGGATGTTTTTCTTCTTGTTTTTCATTTTCATCATTGATTTGTTCATTCGAAGGATTCGGTGGAGCATATTGTTGTTGTAAATCAAGAGTAAAATCAATTAAGGATTTCGTCTGAGGAGGTAATAATGTTGATTTTATTTTTTTCTCGTCAACTATATCAAAAACTTGCTGGCAGAAAACATGTAAAAATTGAAATGTTAATTCAATACATTCGATCGGTGGAAGACACGATAATTCGAGTAAGAGTTGTTCAATAACATGTGTCATGATAGGTAGATTAATAACTTTTGTATTACCTAATCGAATAAATTCAATTAAAATAAAATAACCATCATAGGATGATGTTTGTAGTTTTCTAAGTGAACTATCGATTATATATTCCGATTGTGTTACAAGAAATGAAGGTATATTATTTGATAATGATGTTAAACAATATAATGATGTTTGGTGAACAATGGTATATTTTGATGAATGACACAGAAGAAGTAATGGAATATAATCAATAAGATATTCAACTTGATCAATACGAGTTATTGTACGAATAAATTCAAGAAGAAAATAGATCGTTAAATTTCGCATTGATATGGGTTCTTCTAAAGTTTTATAGAGACAAAAAAAAATAGTATGTATATATTACAATCCTCGAAAGTATGTTTTTAAAGATACGAAATGATTCCTATCATCCATTCGAGCACCTGCGAACGTACTCAAATTTAGTTTAATTTTATAAAATTTTCAAATGGCCGAAAAATTGCTCTGGGGTTTAAATTTTCAATGAAAATTATACCTTTTTTTGGACGATTTCTTTTTCTTCGTTTTACTTGTTGTTTTCGATAATCATCGTCACATATTAATTGAATAAGTAATGATAAAAGTAGTTGATAGTCGTCGAAATTATCAAAGTTTTTCTCTTCAAATATAATTGAAAGGAGATAAAATGTTTTCAGATTGTTTTCTTCTATAATTTTCTTTGAATTAATCTTTTCAAATAAATAATTAAGAAATTTCGAATGTGATGATATAAATAATTTAAGTATTTGTTGAATTTCATCATGTACATCGGATTTAAAATGTTTATAAACCGAATGATATTCATCTTCTTTGAAATTAATCGTATTATGATCTGATAATGAACTTTCATTGAGTAGATTAAGATTACTTCGTATAATTGTATCAAAATCAAGTGCATTTAAAATAAAACGTAAAAATTTCTCCGTAAATGAATCCATATCCAACAGAAAATCAACATGTTGACGAATAAATGTATAATAACCGATAAATAATTGCAAACGCCATCGACGATCAGTTAATAATGATGATGATGAAGGTTTTTGCTGTTGATCAAGTAGTTGAAATAAATCAGATTGACATTCGATTAATAGATGATCAGGTAGAATTATATTCGATGCATTGAGAATTTCATTTATAAGTTCAGTTTCATATAGATGAAAAGATGATTCGGTTAATACTGTCTGAGATGATACAATAGGTATTGATTCGATTGGTACTAAAATTAATTAAATTCTAATTTTGCCTAATGAAAAAAGAATCACGGCTAGGACACTTCACAAATTATGTTTTACCCAAACTGCAGAAGGAACATTTACTGTTGGAGATAGAGATCCGCGTATTGTCCTACAGTAAAGACTCACAAAATGGTTTGCAATTAGGAAGTTGAAGACTCTATTTTTTTTTCTGAATTCAATCGAATCTCATGAAGTATCAATATGTCAGTCATTTTTGGGCTCCTATTAACACATAATTGATCCATAGCCGAAATACTATGTCTAGATCTGTAACTCTTGTATGTATTCAATAAAATTACAACTCACATTTAAATAATTTTTTCAATAAAACTTTCATTAGAATTATTTCATTTTCATCGTTCTTTGCTGATGAAATCAATACCAACATTGTTTTCAATGCAATATTTGCCGATATTTTTAGCCAGGCTGAACAAAAGCACAATATTGTTAACATAAAATTTGCTAGTGCTCGACGAACATTTAAGCTTTCATGATTAACACAATCAGTTGTTAATCGTTGTAATACTGGTGCTAAATGTGTATCAACAATGCATAACCATTGTTCATTTCGTTCAACAACCATATCGCGAAGTTCATCTTTCATTGATTTAAGTTCATCGTTATATTTCGGTGACAGATTAACACTGAGTCGAACGACGTAACTCAATAGAATAAGACTAGCTTGAACAAGACGTTGATGAATTGAATTAATGTCTTGTGCAAATGTTTTTAATATACCGGGTAGAAAACAAGCTAAGACTTGTCCAATAATTGATTTATATTCATTCTCATTTTTATCTTTTTGAACATATATCAATGACCATAGTGCATCAATAATATTGAGTCGATAGTCAAGTGAATTTATTTTTTCATATAATTGAAGTAAACATGAAAGGTAATGTCCGACAATTGGTAGATTTTGACTGAAATTTCCTAGAAAGTCTTTATAAAGTAACTTCGAATTGATTTTTATTGATAAAATAAATGCACGAAAAAATCGAATAAATAAATCTTGTTGAACATCATCATTTGTTGTCATAATACGTTTGGTAAGAATAATACTAATAATACAAAGTAAATCATCGAGAGTCTTTTTCGTTGAAATCGGTATTAATTTAAATAGGGATATAAATTTTTCTAGGAGCTTATCAAATGTTGATGGACTTTGAAAACGATTAAATTGGCGTAAAATTAATGTAGCAGGAACATATAAACTATCATCTTGAACTGATTCGTCTTCTTCAAAACGACGAAAATGACATTGCTCAATAAGGGAAAAACACAATTCGACGTTGTTTATTGTGGGCTGTGTGAGAACATCACGAAGAGTTGAATCAAGCTTAAGAATAAGTTGAGAATTTACATCGGAAGACATTTTATTCCTTGGAATTATTAGCTGATGAGGCTTGCCGAGCTTCTTCACGTAGACGTCGTTGTTCAAGAGCTCGTATATGTGCTTCAGCTTCTTTTTCAGCCAATTCTGCAAAAACGTCTAAAGAAAAAAATAAACAAAGAAATTTCAAATCGTTTAGTTTCTAATATCGATTTTTATTGTTCAATTCAATATAAAGATAATAACAGTGATTTCAAATTCGTTACGATCATAAATCTAAACATTGAACTCAAGCGTTTCGATAAAATTCTCAAAGGTTCAGATTTCATGACTAGAAAAGAATTTTATAGAACTCGTTAGACTAATTCATGATTGTATCTCTATTCAAGCTGTCGAGCGAGTATAAAACCAGTTAGAAATTTCTCTCATTCGATTTTCACCGATATTCTCTATTTTATTTCTTTCCAAAAACTACAGATACTTTTCTTAGCCGAATAAATAAATACTCATAGAATACACTCAAAAATTCAATATTCAGTAAATCCATCACATGTAACGTAATCACAACGAATTAATAGCGTACGAATGAAGAACTTCATGAACTTTATGATATTGATTAACGTCTTACCGATTTTCTCTGTTTCACCGGTATTTAAATCCCACTTGGTAATGTATCTGCTGCCTGTTTGTTTCGCAACTTGTAGCCTATGCGGAATGCCTGTTTCCTTTGCTGTTTTATCGGCTCTATTAGCTATAAAATAGCCTGCGTATCCCCAAACAACAAAAAATGCAATCGTATTAACAGCACCACGTGCTTTTTGTAAACTTTTGAAATTGTTTCGTTTAAAATACGCGAGCTGTTTACGCCACTCGTGTAATAGAACACGCATTTAGTCTGAAAACACAACTAATTATGCAATTATAGAAATCAGAAAGAAAAGTCACACACACAAATCTTATATTTAATAGTTGCTTCAGTAAAAGATATTTTTAATTTATGTCGAAAAAAAAATGAACGCATCTACACATGCACAGATTACTGTCGTTTGTCCAAACGGACGAAAAAAGAAATAAAAATAGGCGCACACACCGAGTTGTTTTCAAGAAGAACAATCTGACATGTTTTACGATTGCACAATAATCATAGGATTCGATCGTGTTGCTGATTCAGTATTCGTCGTTTGTTTTTGCGTTGATAAAAAGAATATATTCTGAAAGAATTCCTCAGAATTATCTGTTCGATTTTGATATTTTTCAATTATTTTCGTTATTCGCGTTTTTCGTAATGAATAAGCAGTTTGAGAACTATAACAACAAAAAGAAATATTTCTTCGTGATTTTATTTCTCTAAGAAAATTAATTAACAAACCTTTGACTATCTTCTAAACGTTTTCGACGACTTAATGTATTTACAGCTTGTCGAAGAAAAAATGATAAAATATTCAGTGGTACAACCATTCCGTCAATTAATGGAATACTAGCACATGCTGATTGCATTCTAAAAATAGGGAAAAAGAAAAAGATGCCTATTGTACTCTGTAAATCAAGTGCTGCACTTACCGTTGAGCGTTGGCATTCAGTGATATACGAAATAAATGATTTTTTAGAGGATGAATACCAATAATGGATATATCACGAAATTTCGACGATGATTCTTGAGCTGAAATGAAAACATATGAGCTAGTTGTAACATATATAGATCGAGATAAAGAATCTTTCATCAAAATTCGAAAACTGATCTTTGCCTTTATGTGATACTGTTAATCAAAAGAGTTCTGATGATTATTGTGTATTTCATCTTACTGTGATGAACTCACACACTGCCAGTCTCGTCGGATTCGAAAAGAAAATCGAGACCTAGTCGAGTCAAATAGAAAAACCTACAGACCTGGTAGAATTGAATCCAGATCATCACGAAATTCTTCGAGCCAAACAATTAATATTCGCATTTCTGGACTATGATGATCCACTAGAATATAAATAGAATGCCTACAAAAGAACGATCATTGAGAAAACGAATTTACTAGAAAAATGATGTGGTAAGTAAAAAGCCATTTCTGTTGTTAAATCGACCCAATATAGAATGCTATCATGACCGTCAATTTCACATATTGTTTTCGTCTCTGGATTCGTATCTAATATTGAATGAGAATTACTGTCAGAAAAGATTTATTTTATTTTTTTAATTACTTGAATGCGAACTGGAAACTGTTTTCCAACTTGTTTCTGAATTTCCTGTCCAACCACAATGACGTTTAACTTCAACAACGGAACCAAATTGTGAAACCATTTTTAAAAAAGCTGGATTTAATTCTTCTGGTGTTTCCTACAAGAAAATTACATAAATAAATTGAGTTCAGTTAAAGTCATAATTTTAGTATTACCATATTTTCAAATGATTCTAAAATAGTATATTGACGTTTTTTCAAATAAAAAATTTGCCCTGTGCAATTAAGTATCGGTGATGTTTTATCCAGTTTTTTTATGTCATCGAAGAAATTCTCTGCAGTAGAATCAAGTAATTGAATTCGTGTTTGAAAACGATCAAATGCTTTAGAATTATCCTAAAAATTTAACAAAAATCATTTCTCACTATAAAGTCCACGAAATATGTTTTTCGCACATGATTCATAAATCAATCCGAACGCAAGACTACATAGAAATACAATTATTTCTGAAATAAAATGATCTTTCATAGGTTTTTCTCTTCTCAAAATGTGTGTTATTAAAACTTTCTGTTTGCATCTTTTATTTACCCAATGTTTGCCATTTTTAAGATAGTCCATAGAATCCAACGAACAAAATCCATGATGCGATAGAAATAAACGAATACTTTCAAAACTATCTTGACTTCTAATAGAACAAAAAAATAATTGATACAACGCTCACTAGCGAATCAAATTGAATTTACTCAAGTGGCTTGCATTCTGGTGATAATTTTTCATCATAAATATGAGAACGTTCAATGGCTTGTTCTTCAATAGGAATTTGCTTTACTTTTAATGCCCGAAATAAATTTAAGTTTTCTTCATCCCGTTTGAGAATTGAATTTAACGTTGGAATACTCAATTCACTAAAACACAAAAAAAACGAGAAGTTCGAATTAACTTTTTCTCTTCTAATTCAAAATTTGGTTGGTTTATCACAATAAAATCAACGCATATGTGTTCAATAATTATTTTGTAACACAAAAGATTAATTATCACCAAACAATAGAAAAAGCTGAGACGAAAATTATGCTTATATTTTACTTACGACGAATGATGAAAACTGAAAGGAAAAACTAAGTTTTAAAAAAAAGAGATCATATAAGAAAGTCCTGTAATATATGTAGCTTAGTATAATTATCGAACATCTATATACAGACGCATCCCCGGACACTTTTAAAAAAAATATTTACACAAATTTTCACACTTTACCTTTTTGCTCGTTCATTTTTAATGCCATGCGTTATGAGAATTCTTTCTTTTTGATCAGTATGGTTACTGGCGATACGTGGTGAGGAAGTTTTACCATTTTCACTTACTAATCGTTCACGTGACTAGAATAAAAGGAGAATTTCTTTTTTTTTCTGTTAAAAAAACAAATATTACTTTATTCAATTGTGTCGATGGATTTGATATAGGGTCATGACGAAAATTCAATGTCCAAACACTTTTACCGAATAATCCACGACAAAGAAGGATAACTGCTGGCAGTCCTAAAGAAGACGCAACAAAATCCTTCACTATCATGTTACAGCTGTAATCAGGGTCATGTGAGATTAGAAGAGAGTAGACTCGGAGTCAGCGGTTATGGTCGTTTAATTGAAAGCAATATATTCGATCGTGTTCTAAACTTCAATAATGACATTTTCGTTGCCTTTAAAAGCTTTTGTGAGTCTTACAAGGATGCTTTTCCTTTATAGGTTTTCCTACACCAGTATGTTTTCTCTCATTCGAATATGAATTCGAAAGAATGACAAACTTTATTTGATATATTTCTAGCTAAATCTTTAAGAAAACAAAGAGCAACGAACCATTATTAAGATTGATTGGTAATTCATTCATAGCAAATAAAGTATTTCCATTAACGGCAAAATATTTAAATGATGATGATCCCATTAAATTTTCAAACGTTGATTCATCCAATCCATTTCGACAGATATCATTTTTTAAATGCAATACTGCCTAAATAAATCAAACCGTTATCCTCTCTATCATTATAAATAAAATGCATAAAAAAAGCAAACTTACTTTATGTTCAAATAGAACGAACATTAAATATTCTGCAGCTTCAGCTACGCGTTGGGATGCTGGATGAAATTCTTTGTCTTTCTTAAACATAAGTCCATCACTTGACTTAAAGAGAACAAATATAATTCAATTTCTCCAATCTATCGTTTTTGCTTTGTTGTAGTACCTGCGCCTTTTCACCTGATATTCCTAATTCAATGATTTCACACAGTTTAAATAAATTTTCATAATCATCAAGTAACGTTGGCCGTTCAATAATTAATGTTATCAATGTATTATACGTCGCAACACATGTTGAATGCATTTCACGCGTATGATCTTTTGGACTTCGATGTAGTTGTGTATCAATAAAAGTACATAAACGTTTCAGAACATTTTTCCATACCTCAATTGCTAAAAGCAAACAAAATTATTCTATCTATATAATAAATAAACAAACTACATACGTAATTTACAGATAGGATCTGTTACAATTGAGATTAAAGTATCGAGAGCAGCTAAGAATAGTTGAGAATCATTTGTACCTTTCTCACAAATTGAGAGAACTGCATGTCTTAAATATTGAGCTGCATGATCTATAAAAACACAAAATTAGTTTCATCGAATCCAGAAAATCTCATAATATCTATCACTCGCGAAAGTTTTTAACTTTTATATTGAATTTTAAACTGACTTGTTTTTCTGTCCTTATTTTAATAAATAAAAAGGTTAAAATGTTTTTTTTTTCTTCGTCTTCTGAGCTCATACGATTCGTTCTCTGTGCTGTAGTTCTCTTATGTCTATTCGATTTTACCTTGATGACTATCAGCATCGGTTTGACCTTGTTGTCTTTCGTGATGAGCAGCTAATGAACATGCCAATCGAATGGTGCCTATTCGAAATAAAAATTAATGTTTGTTACTCGATCAAAATTTCTAACCAAACAGATATTGTGCATTGACAACATCTTGTTCTGTTTGTAAAGCAGTTAACAATAATGGAACTATTTTTAGACGATAGTCTGAAAATGTTTTCTTTATTGTTGTTTGTACATCATGAGATTTTTCCAAATAGTCTTCAAATAAATGCTGTTCAAGATGTTCATAATGAAATGGTAGACTAACAATTGACATAAGAATTTGAATCGATTTTAAACGAATACGTATAAAACGATCACGTATTATAGACGCACTATTTGCTCCTTTGGTTAATCCAAGATTATTACTCATATAAGATTGAATATCAATATTAAGGTAATATTCAATAGGCTCCAGGTACAGTGGAATAAGTATATTAATACCACGTAAATTAATGCGGAATATATCTTCACTATGCAATAATATTGATTCAATGATTGCTTGAGAGCGTTGCTAAAAACAGCAAATTTATTTTTCGAATTTTATGAATTCTTCGAATATTCGCGTTCGAGAGATTATCTTACTTCGTCTCCGGAATAAAATCGAAGACCTTGCTGTAGAACATAGTAGAATCGACTTAAATATTCAGGATGAATAAATTCATCACATTGTGCGCTCGAAAATATTGTACATATTGTTGCAAATGATTTTGCAAATGCTTCATCCATTAAACGGTCATTCTATTTTAAATAAGAATAATTTTCAAATAATATTTATAGGTTTTTCTTTTTGTTTTCTTTACCTGAATATCTATAGTCTTCTCATTTTCACTTGCACGAGAAGCTAAAACAAAAAACGTACCGACATATAATCGCTTTTGCTGATGAAAATTCACCATACTTAAACTTGTCAATAATTTATGTCTTCTAGCCATGAGTAACTTCTAAACCTTCAATTACGCATTCGAAATTCGAATGTGTATACTCATTGCTCAATGGACCGTGTCAGACGAGTGAGAGCGAGAAAATAAATACGCAAAATTTAGGCTTTATTTGTTTGAAACTAAAATAGTCTCTTTCTTCTTTTCATCCGTTCTGTGCGTGTGTTTCATAAGATAAAGACAATAGGTCAATCACTCGTGTTATTTTATTTACTTAAGACTTAATTGACTTACTATCATTTATTGATGATCGTGCGCAACGATCTTTTATTTGTAATAAACAACAGTCTAATATCCACGAACCATATAAATGCATAAGACTATTTACAGTTGAATGATTGACGCGAGAAGTTTTCGAAAAGATTCTGTCGCAAGGATTCGTTGTAGTTATTAATGGATTCATTGTTGAAGAACTTTGACTAGAAGACAAATTAACTAGAGAGAAAAAAGAAAATACGATATTGTGACTCGAATATAATTTTATTGGTTTTGACTTTTAATACTTTTTCGATTATCAAGTTGCGATTTACTTGATTTTAATGTTGAAGGTGTTTGAGTTGGTTGATTGACTGGTTGAGCTCCGCGAATTGATTGTATAGGCGGACGAGACGATTGAGAATTATTCGCTGTTGGTGGTATACTATCATTGATTGTTACTTGAGAAGTATTCGAAGGCTTTGGACTATATAAACACGACGGATCAATTTCTTTGCCTAAAAAGAAAAACAAGAAAATTTTCTTATCAAACGAAATCTTTCATCTTACCTAACCAAATATCAACAAACATTCCAATTGCTTTTGTAACATTAACAAATATACGTGGTAATTCTTGTAAAGATGTAAAATCTTTTAGTTTTAAATTTGGATTTGACTGTAATTGACTAGAATACTGTGGCATTCGAATAAAAACCTGAAAATATATCGATCTAATTTCTTCTCGTGCGTTTTTATTTGAATTTTTAAACTACCGATATATCACCACATTCCGATGGATTTTGTAGAATAGTTAAAAATTGAATCCAAGTTATAACAAGTTTATCTAACGGAAGAGAATCTATTAGTTTCTGAGTATATTCACTTTGATCTGTTTCTGTACCTAGACAAGTAAAAAATAAGGTGTCAATAATAAGAAAACAAAATGCAAATCATTCATTAATTACAATTATATTGCAATGGTATTAAATCAGGCCACCATAGTTTATGTATAACAGTCGATGCGAGTACACATGTAATTTGAGCCCAATCTAAATAGAAGATCATATGAAATCGTATGCATATGGATATTTTGTCTAACCATATATAACCGCAGGTCGATGACGCCATGTTTGAGCATAATCACGAAATGTTCTCCATAATCCTGGTGGAATATCAATTTTATCAATAGCTGACATAAAAACTTGATAGATTGATGGTACAAGACGATGACTCATTACAGCACTACATTCTTCATTTGCTATTAAATAAAAATATGCCTATATAATTACGCCATTCGGAGAAAATATTCCATAGACTCTTCTGTAATTATTGAATAGAGTACGTTGAATTATGTGTAGAAGTTATTTTTTTTTAACATATTCAGAAAAAATCTTATAGTGAAAATTGATTGAAATATACTAAACGATCAAGACTGAATATTTATAGGAGATTTTTTCCTAAAAATCCCGTTTTTGTTTTCAAAAACAAAATACGATATTGACTACTTATTATTACTAGGTAACTCGGCAAGGCCTATAGAATCATGTAGAAAGTTTTTGTAGACTCGATTGCTATTCTTGAAAAATAATATAAACATACTTCGATAAGGTGGAGATAGTACTGTATCGCCAATTGCTAGAAAGACTTGAAGTAAAATATTCCATAAATCAAAGCTTAATTCTGTTTGACTAATCATTATTTGTAATTGACGTAGAACTTTATGAGTATACATTCGTTTCGTTAATAAATCCGCTGTTTTTTCTAGTTAACAAACAAACACAAACTTCTGATTAAATAGCTATTTTTTTTTCTTTTACCATCATGTACAACAAATAAATGATAAAGATGCCAAAACATTTGTGACCAGTAAAATTCTATTTTTTCACGTAAAATGGGAGGTATCGAATTTGAATTAGCTGATGTTGATTCAAATACTTTAAGCCATTCGACGTAGACATTTGCACATAATTGATATATTGCACTTTCTTCACATGTAAAACCAAATGAAAATATTTCGAGCGTCCATTTAAAATCTTTATCTGTTGTTACTGAAAACGGACGATTACTTATTATGAGTTCGTAGATGTGTGATAAATAAGGCATGGCAATTTTCTCGGCCACCGATGTCGGTATATTCGTTGATAATGGTGAATTACATATCGTATGTCGTTGAATTTCGCTATCATACGATGAATATCCATTATACATGAACATCTAAAACAAAGATTCGCTTTTTCTAATTTTATTTATTAAAATTTTAAAGTGATTGAACAAATGAATATTTAATAAGTACAAAAATTTCTGCATTAGTACGAATAATAAAACGTTGATGTTCGCTCATCGGAATTATATTTCTTATTTCATTAGAATCAAATACACGAGCAGACCCGAGACCATTGATGTTTAAATCAAAACAACTTCCAGGATATGTGCCTCGAATAAGCCAACCATCATTTCCATTTGAACAAATCCATTGTCGTCCAATTCGATCATCGATGATTATTTTATATAAATAACCATCAGCCAGAGATGACGTTGAATAAACTAATATATAATTTTTTTCATCATTTGTAATAACTAATAATGCTAAGGAATCATTTGTTTTATTATCAAGTGTGATTCGTCGGGGAAAATATCCATCGGCAATTGGATATTGATCTGCTTGATGATTTAATAGAAAATCTTTATTATATTTATATAATGTTGATTGTTTTACTAAATAGAAAATGCAACGTTGATTATCTATTGCACCACAGATAGAACCAATGTCTGTATCGATAATATCACAGTGTGTTGTTCGATAGTCTAACAAACCGATATGTTTGTCAGCAATAACCAAACACTTCGATAACCAATCAACATAACATAAATCATGAATAATAGAATTTCTATCCAATTGTTTAATAGCAGTATGTGTTGGGTTTAGAAGTGAGACTATGACTAATTCATTTGAATTTTGACAATAAATAAGAATATTATTTTCGCAAATACTCATGGCAATATCATTAGATGAACCGGATAAATATGCTAATGTTTCAAATGTAAAATCTCGAACGATATCAATTAAATTCAATGACATTTTTCTATTCGTAAGTGATCGAAGTTGAGATGATGATTTGATTTTATCAATAAAAATCTCGACCTTTGGTTTTTCTTTTTCTTTATGGCATTCATCATTTATTGTTGGCGGAGATAAAGCTGACATTGAACCAATTGAATGACTTTTTATTGTGGTTGTAATCGAAGATTTATTATGTAAAATGTCTAAAGATTGTTTTAATCGGTGAGAACATTTAACAAGTTTTTGTTCACCTAAAACAAATAATCGAATAAAACATGTTTAATTGTCGCCAAGGCTAACACAATCTACTTTGATATTCATCGAATGCATTTAAAATCAATTGGCCAGTTGTTCGAACTCGTTGTTCGAGTTTTTCTAGATATTTCAAACGCCATTGATCAATAAATTTCAAAGCATTCAAACGTAGATTAATAGCTTCTAATTGATTTGAGCAATGATGTATGCGATGAATATAATTATAAATATCTTGATCAAAATCATCGGTGTCAAAATTATCAGATGTTTCCATGGTATAGGTTGATAAATGCATATGTGGTTTAGTTCGAATAATATTCTCTGTGCCCATTACAATACTTTGATTAAAAAACAATGAATCAGACGTAGAAGATTTATACTATTTTGTTTTTACGTGAGTGAATGCATGTTGTGAAAAGGAGAGCATAAAATTTAAGAAAGATTTGTTTCGACGCTGAATTCAACTGTATAGTATGCCTCATATTGAGTAAAGGAAAATTTGAAAAATATGCATACTTACCCTCTCTACTTGAGTATATAAAAAAAAGAAGCTAATTATCAAACACGCACACTGACTTACATATTTTTTTCTCATCAAAACTATTAACAATAATACAGTAAGTGAGCTATACGTTTGCACATGCTATAAAAACAGAAAAATGTATACGCACTTAGCTAGAAAGCAAGAATTCCATAATATTAAAAAAACAATCGATACAGAAAGAAGGTTTCAAATTTTTGTATGTTGCTTTTCATTGTATCAACAGACAGAATTATAGAAAATATATGCTTAAAAAGAATGATATAGAAAAAAATAAATAGATCAATATTGTCGAGTTTTTACTCTCAAATTATTAATGTCCACTGGTTGATTCATTCATTGCATCATCGCATAATTTACATACACGTACAGGTGTTAACCAATCTCGTTCTGGTACAGGACGTTTGTTTGGTGAACATTTTTCACACACAGCATCACCACAATTTCGACTAAAAAAAAATGAGCAAAGTATGAATTAATTATTACAAAAAAGAAAACGAAATTGATAATATCACATACCAATGATGTAATCGATTTGTTGTACTATTAAATGATTGTTTACAAACGAAACACACTCGACATTCATTATCGGGTCTCCAATAATTAGGTCGAGCACTTTCTTTGATAAGTTCTATATGAAAACAAAAGTAATTTAATGTTTAAGAATAGACTGATTCTCTTTAAATACTAACCGATAGGATAATTGGCGCCTATTTTTTCAAGTCCACTTTTAACTGATTCAAAAACACGTCTAGTTGCAGGAATGTCGATTGAGACTGGACCTTTGTAGGAGAAGAAAAAAAGAAACAAATACATAAATGCTTGAATAGAAAATAATAATAAAATGCATATTCATTTTAAAGATGGTACATCATGCATACAGGAGAGTTAAAATAAAACAAAAAACAAAACATTCGCATAATATCAATTAGCAAATGTAGGACAAAAGGACCCTTTTTTCATACCTGCTCCTGGGTGCTCGATATCGAAAATATCAGATGGAGATAGACATAGATCGCTGAGATGCTCACCGGATGAGGCAGTGCTTGCAGAATCACCACTACTACCAACATCATAGCCATTATGTTTCGTTCGTTGACTATCAGATTTCTCTTTTTCTGCTGTTGATGATGAGGATGAATTTGACATTGTTGAAGGTGGACGTAATTGTGAATTAGCATAACATTTATCACATACGCGAACAGCTTTTTCAGTATCAATCCATGCAACAACACGACGATGTGTTGTACATGTATCACAAAACACATGACCACATGCTAAATATTTGGAAACAATAACAGTATGTTAAAAAATACAATAGACATTCATCTATTTTTTTTCTTTTGATATAGTAAAATCTGTTTAATCTAAAATCATTGGAATAACTCTAAAGTGGTCAATATTCGGAAATTTTCCGCTTGTTTGTCTTCAGTTACTTTTGAAATTCAAGTATTTAAACTGAGATTAATCAGTACAAAAAACATCAAGTGTAACATGAAGTATAGCTCATTAGTGTGTTTTTTCCTTTAAATGCTCACAAGTATTCTATAATATTCAAGTATAGAAATATGTATATAATAATATACTATTTAAAATGCAATGGAAGTGAGACAATGAGGTTTAACTGTATCGGTTAATCGATGTGAATTTTTTTAGATACAAACCTCGACAGTGATGTTTCGAATGATCTGAACCAAAAACAAGTTTACATGTTGAACATTCCTAAACAAAACGTAAAAGTGAATTAATTAAATTCGATCGAATAAGCAATCTTCTTACGTGAACATCTTTATTAGGAATCCAATACGATGGTGCTACTTGATCTGCTACCATTTCTGTTAACATTTTCGTTGGAGCTGATAAATAACTATGATACAAAAGAATCAATTAAATCTTTCTTTAATACAAAATTTCAATCGAACCTCCCAGCATAGACCACCATTTCAATAAATTTTCTAGGTGTGACATCACTAGCTACTCGATTATTGTCTTCTCCTGGCCACATATGAATAACTTCGACGCGTGTTACATCTTTGGGTTCATTATTTCCGTACCAATGTTTTCTTGATCGATAGATCTCACCATGATATGGACATTCGATAACAAAACCAGACCAAACATATTTCAGAAGACCTTGTACAAGTCCATCGCCTTTTGTAATTAATTTTCCATATACAATTGTATCACGTCCATCACGAGGACATTGTAAACATTTCCAAACTTCATTATCTAATTCTTTATTATATGAACATCTTTTATCACATTCATGTGGGATTTTTTCTTTCTGATGATTTGCAGCTAATGTACATTTGTTTCTATTGAATTCAACAAAAATAAAAGAAACTACCGATGTGTAAGAGATACTTACCCACAGGATAAACATTTAAAATAACATGCAAAAAAATCATCGGGTAAAGTTGAAGGCATTTCAGGAGGGATAGCATGATTGAATTTTTCATTTAAAGCCTAAATAACACCAATAAACAATAATGTAAATGAATATAAGTATTTTACCTTTAAGACTTTAAAAATAACTGATAAATTTCGTGGTGAACGAATTTTGTTATTTTCAAGTGTTTCTGTTATAGCTGCTTTTATGCCCCTAAAATCAGTTGATTCTCCACCTGATGTTTGAGTTCCAACATATTCAATCGAACTAAACATAAGAATATATATCGTTATAATAGTTTTCAATTCTATGCTAATAAACCTATATGCATCATATGATAGGTTCATTTTTTCGAAACGTTCTTTTAATTGTTCAACAGCTGTTTTTTGACATTGAAAATGATCTAAAATAGATTTCAGCTTCATATTGACTTTTTTCAAATATCTATCGACAAGAAAACAAACCTCTGAGTACTTTAGTATATTGTGTTTCATGAAAAACAATCAATGTTGGTCCCATTGCTGACATGGGTCCATCAACTCGACAACTTTTCATCACACTTTCTAATTCTTTTCGAAAATATTTTAAAAATGCATTGGAAGCATCAGATAGAAATTGAAACATATCATTGGGTAATTTAGGTGCTTTTGTTCGATATATAACAATGTCACTGACACAGAGAATTTTCAGTAGAAGTCTATTACGAATATTATCATTTTGCGATAGGCCAAGTCGACCTTCTGTATCAAGAATCAGTGTTCGTTGATTTTCATCCAATGTTGACCATACACCAATAGTACATGATTCAGTTGTTGATGATGTATGAAATTTCTGTTTACCATTAAAAAATACTTGATTTAATGTATATGATTTTCCATCTCCTGTATTTCCAATAATAGAAACACATTTAACTTTAGGATCTTGTTGTGAACATTTAAATTGGCGAATAAAATCGGATTCACTGTTAACCTAGACAATTATAAGATTAATCAATGGAGTTTTTCTCTTTAAGAAATAATCTTTGCAAAATTGACTTACAGTTAGATGTTCACTCGCATTCAATAATAGAAAAACTCCATTTGAATCAGTATTAGCTGAAGACTTATGTGAAAGACGATTATGATTTCTATTAGTTTGATGATTGTTATTTCGATCGTCAGCTTCATTATCTAACATTGATTCAAGTAACATCTGCTCATTTAAATTATGTTGTTTCGGTATATGATTAGAATTACTAGTGTAAGGACTACTTGTAGAATTTGAGGTTTTTGACTTGATTGAATTTTCTTTACGCTTAGGGGGTGAATTATAATTTTCATCACTATCATCAACTTGAATGTCTTCAAATGAACACGGTGATTGAATTGGAATTTGATTTCGTTGCTTTACATTTGAAGATGAATTTATTTTTATTGGTTTTGTTGCATTGAGATGTTGATCACTAGATACAAAAAATTCATTCAACGGTGAGTGATGTAGTTTTTCTTTTTCAAAGGACTCCTTTACAAATAGGAGTGTGATTAAGACTGTTGAGTGCAACATATGTATTAATCACGGGGGTGCGTCATCGAAAGAAAGAAATCATTAACTATAATAGTTAGTTTGTTCTTTTTTTTCTAAATACAATCTAGTAAATATCAAGGAGTTGTTCTGGAGTACTTACACATTCGTTTTCATAGTTAAGATTTGCCCTTCTTTACATTTTTTTGGTCGATGATTTTTTCCATCGGAAAATTGATGTTTATTTTCGTAACATGAATAACAATACAATAATGTACAAGTTGGACAATAGAAAACAGCGGCATGACTTCGATCGATAGAACAATATTCATCATCGATTTCGTCTAAATTTAATCGTTCATGTCTTTTATTATCAAAATTTTCATGAATCTCTTTTTCACATAAAACACATTGTAATGAGTTACATTGTATACAATAAAATGTTGCTTTGGGTGACATTTCTGTGTCACATGCTAAGCGCTCTGTACATGCTAAATAGGGCGCTGTTTTACCAGCAAATTTCGATGATAATGATAGATTGTTCATTGCAGATGAAGGTGAATTGTTATTATTTTTATATTGATAATTCCATGAACCTATGTTTTCAGCTGCTTGCATGTCAAAATGTTGGGAAATTTCATCAAATAGATTGATAATAACGAATTTCTAATATGAGCTGTAAGTAACGTGACTCATTCGATTGACCAATGGAAATTTAATATGATGATATATATATATATATACTAATCGTCAATAGATTATTAGATGCACTTATTATTACAGAGACAAAATACAATATATTTTTTTTATAATAAAATGAGATACAACTATACTTTTCTTACTAGATGTCATCAAATGTAAAAATGATGTCGCTACTCATTGCTTTTCTCGTACTGATAGACTTAGGACAGTATTCTACTTCATTTTTTTAATTTAATACTGTCAAACAGTGTTTTTAATATTAAGTACCACAAGCAAAAGCAAAGTACCCGGGGTACTTACGATTTTGAAAAAGTACCGTGTTTTGCACTTTGCTCGGAAAAACAAAATACCCTGATGGTACTCTGTAAAATAAAAAAGTACTTTGTTTATTTCTTAGCCAATGGCTAGCAAGAAGAAGAAAAACAATACTAAATTGTACTTTATTTGTTTTTTTTGTATACACAATACTAAAGGTTAATTCAGAAAAATGTTTATTTAAGCTAGTCAGATGAATATGTGTATTTTATCTTTTATCTACAAGTCTTTTGTACACTTTTTTTGTACAGAAACATTTTATTAATTAAAAATAGTCAATACCATATTTGTTTTTCTTAAGTTTCTTCCTGTTGGCACTTTTGGTACTTTATTGTTCATCACAAAGTACCACCTAACACTTTGCCAATAGAAGCAAAGTACCTAAATGTACTGTGTTTTAGATTTCTGTTAAAAACGCTGCTGTCAAATGTTTCAGTTATTTTATTTTAAAGAAAAAAAGAATAGATTACTATTGGAAAAAATTCCAACTCATTCTAAAATCGATTTACATGTTTTGATAGTGTTCTACAAGAATAAATTAGTTCACTCACAATGACACCAAAGTTATTCAGATCAGCTTAGATGAGGATCAGACTCATATTCATTCAAACTTATTTAAACCTATTCTTGAAAGACTAAACAATTATAACTTTATACTATTGTTATTTTGTTTGTTAACTCAGATTTTATGTAATTAAATTCTTGAAAAGCTGTCCGCATTATGATTTTATGCGGAAATATTTATGGCATAAAACTGCAAATAACTATCTTAATCTTTCAAGAGTTTAAGTATGATCTAGCAATCCCTAGATAACCTCTCGGAAGTTGGGTTATAAATAAGTAACTTATAGGTAATCTCTAATATGCTACTTGAAACTGGAAGAAAGCTTTTATAATTTGAATTCAAGTTCCAAGCTTGACACTATTGTTTTAATACGAAACTGTCAACTTTCCCTTTTCGCCTAAACGTTCTTCAAATCAATTAAAATAAGATTTTATTTCTTTATATTTTGAAAATTTTCGATAATATCTCTTTTTCATGCATTAATAAACTTTTCTTTTAAATCTTTTTCAATTCGAAATGATACTTCAGCTTCATTTCGATCTCTTGTTAACCATTTATTTCAATCTTTTTCTGGCTTAAGACGAAATTCACGCCAATATAATGCACATGTCCAAGCTGTATAAAACTGACATTTGTGTGTATAACCGAAACCAGGATGTGAGAATGATTTATAGGAATACTCACACCCATCCGCACCCAACAACATATATACAGCCTCTACACCCACACTCCACCCTAAAACACTGCAACGATCATGTTTTTATACAGAAATACAGTTGTGAATGCGTATGGGTATGACAGTTCAGATCAGATTTAAAGACCTGTCCGAATAGTTCTGATGATCTGAACTTAGATCTATGAACTGTTATACCCCTAGTTACGAGATAGGTTGATCTGTTTGTGAATTGATTTACGTACACCCACATACCACACTCCCCAGCGTCTCTTAGAAATTAATTTTCTCAAAATAGTTGTACCTTATTCGAACTTATCAATTATTGGAAGTAGCATTAAAAATAGGAAAAATGACAATAAAACGAATTTTTCAAACTTGTTTTACAAGAACGATTCTTTGAAAGTCGTCATTGTGAGTTTGACAGAATCAGTACTTAATAATATAATTAATTGCTATTGATGGTGGCATATTACTATGCGGTGCATTAGCACCATTTGATAGTATACTAACGCCAGATTGTGCACGTAGAGTAGGTGGATTGTTTTGAAAACCTTGATGGTCGTTGCCAAAAACCCATTTGCGACCACCATCATTAATACCCCAACGTTGTCCACGACTACCATCGCCGATATCATGTACATGACCAGGATCATTTATGCCATGTGAATGTGATGGCATTTCATTAACTGTTAATGTATGCTGTTCGGCGCCGAAAGTTGCAGCCAGTTCGCGATTGCTGAGTCTCAAACCTTGTCCGGCACCAACTACAACTCTTCCACGTAGATCAGGCAAGTTAAATGTGGAAATGCCATCGCCTTCGCCGTACATGGTACTTATGGCTTTAAATAGTGATATAAATTTCTGTCGGTGTAATGCATTTCCATTACAGAGAAGCCATCCATTGGGTATATTTTGACCACCAAAAGCTAGGATAGAACCAGCAGGAATACCACTTCCTTTTAAAATGGAATAAGACATTATAAATGCGACTAAAAAAATAATAGATCAACTTCCATGAACTCACCAGCACCTTCGCTGCTTGATTCAACTACTGCGCTGAGACCAAATTGTATCGTGTTTATAAACCTTGAAATGTATGAATCATATTTGTAAGTGAAACATTTTTACTTGTAGACTACAATAAGATATCTCTAATGCCAATGCGATCGGAACAGGTTAAAATGCCCTTTTTTACCGAGAACATCAGATGATTTTCCCCTTCCTTCCAAAATGTTTTTTACTTAACTTATTTTAATCAAAAGTAAACCAACACTCAAGGAGGCGATTTTCTCGTTTCTTTTTACTATGCACAGACAGTTTTGTGAAGCACGACCTGCAAGGAGTGTTGAAGTGTTTAGGGTAGAAATTTTGCAC